>JAWRVF010001559.1:47500-59446 GCA_036785485.1 Physcomitrellopsis africana | reverse complement strand
ACAAACCTTCTTAAGTTTCCCTTTTTTGTAATCACAAAACCATGTGTGTAATAAACCAACAAACCAGAAGCTTGAAAATTTTTAAACCAAGATCTAGCTGTTTAAATAAGTTCAAACTTTGGAAATACAAAATTCACTTTTTTAGTCATTTTCACAAAAATTCTCAATCGTGAATTTTTTATTAATCACTAGATATCATCAAATATTAGCAAGTAATTTTATAAGTCAAAATCAAACCAGAAACTTGAAAATTCATATTTTGAGATCCAATTGTTTAAATAAGCTCAAAATTTGAGAATACAAATTTCATACCTTTGATCATTGTCACAAAATTTTCAAGCCATGAATTCATTACCAATTGTTAGATATCACCAAAATATTAGTAGGTGATTTTAAAAGCCAAAACCAAATTGGAAACTTGAAAATTCATATTTTGAGATCCAGCCATTCAAATAAATTCAAAATTTGGGAGTATAAAACTTACATCTTTGATCATCATCACACAAAATTTCCAATCCAAATTCATTGCCAAACGATTGGTATCACCAAATCCTTAACAAGTACTTTTAAAGTCAAAACCCTAGATGTTCAAGAACAAAATTTGCCATTTCTCCCTAATCAAAGTTTCAATTGATATGAGATTTTAGATATAGACTTTTTATAGTAAAAGTGATATATACACAAAAAATAAGCTTCAAATTCATCTTGAAACTCAAATTTTAGCTTAAAGCAACCCCTTCTATTTATCTAACTTCTTCAAAATCCTAATTTAGTTTGCTGGTTTTAACCAGCCATATCTCACTTACTTTAGACTCATTTCTAGCAATCCTTAGATGTAAAATATTTAGCTTGAAGTCTAGTTTTTAACCCAACTTCTGTGTAAGATAATAACTGGATGAAGTCAAATAAACAAGTGAGACCTCTCTCAAAGAAATAACTATAAAGAAGTATATATACTAAAAAGAAATTGGAATAGCTAATGCCAAAAAGACAAGAAAAACAAGAGACCCTTGAACTAGACTGGAAACAAGAAAGGAGTTGACAAGAGTGAAGAAGGCTTCACTCTTGTCTCTATTTATACTATCTACCTAAGAGCTAAGTGGCGACATTCTATAGGATCTCCAACACGTATCCAATTTATAAGACACGTGTCCAAGTTGCAAGACACGTGTCGAACTTGCAGGGCAAGTTTCCTATATGTTCGCCACGTATTTAGCTTGGTCTTCAAGCTACCAACATGTGCGACATGTGGCTAACTTATTGACCAAGTTTCTAATCCAAAAGTCTACTATGGACACTTATAAAGTCAAAGCAGCGTCTATGAAGTTTCTAGGAAGTTTCTCTAAAGATATTATAGAATTAATCTGCTTTTACCTTCTTTTATCTAGTTCTATCTGATCATATAGGTAACTATGTATATGTCCATGACATTACCCCCCTTTTAAAGGACGAGTTCCACGAGGAGCAGTGATTACATGTGTAGAAAGTCTAAGATGCGGCGAATAGTATTTGCCACATATTCTGATCTTTGTTCTCTTCGAAGGTAATTGATGGGTCCTCTCAACCATCAATAGTGTCCCATTCCAGGGCGAGAAGACCACCCTGTTATTTGATCATTGTTGTGATCTTCATAACTTCCTTCAAATATCACATCTGGAACACCGTCAGGAGTTGTTCCTATCTCCAATAAAATCACCAAACATCGAGAATTTCTTCCAAGGTCGTGATACCAAACACGTTGTATCTCGCCATCTATTCGAGGAAGAACATGTCGTTCTTGAAGATCTTCATCTCGGTTGCGTCGTCTTGAGGGTTGTGACAGTCGCAATGTCTCGTCCAGTAGGTCAGCAAATAAAGGCTCTTGAGTCAAATCCGTTGGCTGTTGATTCTCCATCTCCTTAGCGTCACAAAATACAAAGAAGCTACAAACAAGCATAGAAAGTTGAATGTTATCTTGCCTACATCTTGTTTCTTTTATAGAAAAAGTCTTCATCTTGGTTTCGATGGATGTTGTTGATGAAAGGTCTCCACCTTCCTCGCTGCATTCGCCAGATTTTTTGCTGGTTCCCATGTGCACTCACTAATATCGTATCCGTGCCACTGAACAAGATATTCCAACCTATTTCGGCGCCGCCTTAAATCTAAGACTTCTTCCACTTAAATTTTCTATTACTGTTTCATTACTTATATAGGAGGCGCACTGGTTTTCTTCGAGCATACCAATGCCTTTGCTATTTCAAGAAGAGAGATGTGGGAATATAGATGGATTCATAGACTCTGGTAGGTGTAATCGATATGCAACTGGATTAATTTGTTCAGAAATACGAAAAGGTCCAAGCTTACGATAGTCCAATTTGTCACAAGGTCGCGTAGTCTTGATATTGCGACGAAGTAGCCATACCTTGTCGCCTACGTTGAGTTGTGGTTGTTCCTTTTGATACGCATGAGCATTTATCTTTTGTCGTTCTTGAGCTTCCTTTAATTGTGCCTTCATTGTTGTATGTAGTTCTGACAAATGATTTATCAAGTCTTCCGTCGCAAGATTGTCAACTTTCGAATAGTCAAAAGTATCAAGTCGTGGATGGTAACCATAATTGGCAAAGAAAGGTGTTTGTTGTGTAGAAGAATGTATCGTATTATTATAAGCAAACTCTGCCAATGGTAAAAGAGTTGTCCAATCATCTTGTTGGTAGTTGATGGTACATCTCAAATACTGTTCCAAGACTTGATTTACGCGCTCCGTTTGTCCATCTGTTTGAAGATGGAAAGCTGAAGATAGCTTTATATCCACCTTTAGAATCTTGAAAAGTGTTCTCTAAAATCTTGATACAAACTGAGTTCCCCTATCCGATATAATATCCTTAGGTAATCCATGATAGCGGTAGATATTGTCAAGGAAAAATTTAGCTGTTTCTTCGCTTGTGATAGATTTTTTTACATGATATAAAATGTGCCATCTTAGTAAAATGATCTACTATCACGAATATAGAATCATAAGAACCTAAATTTGGAAGATCCGTGATAAAATCCATAGACACAGAAGACCATGGTTGTTCTGGAATGGGTAATGGCTGAAGAAGTCCGTAGGGTCGATGGCGAGGAGTTTTTGATCTTGAACAAACATCATAAGTTTTTACAAAATCTTTGACTCCCTTCCACATTTGAGACCACCAAAAATCTCTAGATATCAACTCTAGAGTCTTATTGTATCCAAAATGTCCTACTACCGAGAAGTCATGACGAGCTTGAAGAATACGTAATCGTGCTTCACCTTCTGGAACATATAAGCGCCCTTCGAAATAGAGTAGGTTTTTCTTGAACTCAAACTTCGAAATATCATGAGACTTAGAAGAATTATTCTTAATTTCATGAATAAGGGGATCTGAGGACATACTTAACTGAACTTGCTTGAGAAAAGTTGAATCAATAGTTAATGTTGATTTTGTTGCCCGAAGATAAAATTGCTCCGGCTTCAAGAGAGTTGTTCTTTGTTGATCAAAAGTTGCATCTCCTTCTTTTGGTGCAAGATAAGAATGTCTGGAAAGTGCATCGGACAAACCTTGTTGTTTTCCTGGCCGATATGTAATAATGAATTCGAATCTTGATAGAGTAAGACGCTTTCAAGCCAGGCGGCGGCGATTCAACATCGTCTTGACATAAAATCTTTCGAGATTCTTGTGATCATTATATCACCAATTGGCTGGGCCCAAGAAAGCACCATACAGATAATGGCGCCATTCTTGAAAAGAATCGCGATTATGAAGTTAACATAGGTGGTTCATTGGTTGATACAAGACAGCGAAATCAGTTCCAACAGGAATGGAAGCTCTTTGGATGGAATCCCGTACAACCCCATTTGTAGCCAATCTGTGGCGCAAAAGCAAATCGATGCATCATTTCCGTAAAGTCACTTGAAAATCAATGCGTCTGAAGATTGGTGCAAAAGTAAAAGCTATCTTCAAAGCTTCAAATGATGCTTCTGTTTCTTTATTCCACTCGAGCTTGCCCTTACAAGTCAAACGTGTAAGTGGGGCTGCAACTTGAGAGAAGTTCTTGATGAAGATTCGATAATAATTGGCAAATCCCAGAAAGCATTGCACATCTCTTACTGTTCTTGGAATCTTTCAGTCTATGATTGTTTGGACTTTCTTAGGATCCATCATGAGGCCATTATTCGATATGATGTAACCTAAAAAGTCAACTTGAGTAGTGTGAAATACACACTTTTCCATCTTGGCGTACAACCCTGTTTCTCTAAGTTTTTGTAACACACGACGAACATGTATTTCATGCTCTTCTACATTCTTAGAGTAGATTAAAATGTCGTCTAGATAGCAGACAACAAAATCATCTAAGAATTCACGAAAAATATTGTTCATGAGATGTTGAAAAGCGGCTGGTGCATTCGTGAGTCCAAAAGGCATAACATTATATTCGAAGTGTCCATACCTTGTTCGAAATGCAGTCTTCCATTCATCTCCTTCTTTGATGCGAACCAGGTTGTATGCTCCTCGTAGATCTATTTTTGTATAGATCTTAGCTTGATTCAGTTGATCAAGAAGTCCGGAGATTAAAGGTAGTGGATACTTGTTCTTAATAGTGATCTTGTTAAGCCCTCGATAATCCACACACATTCGTAACGATCCATCTTTTTTCTTCACAAATAGAATTGGAGCTCATGCTCGGCATTTGGAATGGCGTATGAAGTTCTTGGCCAGATTTTCTTCAATATACTCTTTGAGTTCTGCCAACTCATTTTGTGATAGACTGTAGATTGGTCCAAATGGAGGTTGAGATCCCTCCTTGAGATCAATTGAACAATCATATGAACGATGCTCCGGAAGGATATCGGCATTTTTCTTCTCAAAAACATCTTGATAATCTTGGTATTGGCTTGGAAAGCCACTTGAAGTGCTTTTACTATCAGAGACGGGTGTGGCATAAATAGCAAAAGTTGATCCTCCTTTTGCTTCATGCATAAAAGCTTTTGCACCTATAAGTACGGGTTTTACTATACTAGACTTATAGCTTTTTACTTGGTCGACGGAAGTGTTAATAACGTTTTGAGAAAAATGAAGTCTACGAGAATTCCAATCTATCTTAGGATTATATTTTTCTAACCATGATAGACCTAAAATAACTGGATTAGACGAAGATTTAATTATGTTAAAGGTTACGTAACTATTATGACCGTCTATTGTTACTTTTATAGGGTGGGTCTCATGAGTGACATCTCCAGAAGACAATGGACGACCATCTATGACTTCTACATGTACAGGTTTAGTTTTTTGTACTAGAGATATTTTACGACTTTTAACAAATTGTTCATCTAAAAAACATGCTGAGGCTCCTGAATCTAATAAAGCAGAGGCTTTGTGGTTTTTAGGTCCTAAATATAATTCTATTATAAAACAAGGAGAGGGTTCTGAAGAGAGGATAAGACCTTCTTTAGGAATTGTACAAGATTCCAGCTGCACGGTCCCTATTGTAGCTGGACAAATTCGTTTTCCGACATGTTGTCTCCTTTGACCGCCGTACCCCTCATTTTATAGTTGCGTCGTTTCTTTGGGCAATGTTGAGCAGTGTGCTTAGGTTCTCCACAATATAAGCATAATCCTCCCTGGCGACGACGAATCTTTTCTTGCTCAGTAAGAGGTTTGAAATGTACTGCGTCAATTTGCATGTCTTCTACTTTCGAATGTACATTTGGTGAAGATGTTGCCATTGAGTAATAACGTTGAGTTTCCCTTGTACGATTCTCGGATTGAAACTCAAAAAGTCGATTGTCACACTTTACAGCAAAATCGATTGCTTGACTCAATATTTGAGGATCAGGTAAATTGAGCATCAATTTCTTTACTTCATATTGCAATCCATAAAGAAATTGACTGATGAGTGCAGCATCATCCCACTTGATATCGATTGCAAGTTGTCGAAATTGTGAAGCATACACTGTTACAGAGCGGTTTCCTTGTCGTAAAATTCGGATCTTGTTTGTTGCAACACGAGCTGCATCGTGTTCACCATACATAGATCGAAACTCCACCAAAAAAGCTTCCAAATTGTCCAGTATGGGATTTCGTTGTTCAAGAAAGGACGAAAACCATGATAATGCAGAACCAGAAAGTAGAGTTCCAATAAACCTGACTTGTGATCCTGGAGTTGGATAGCTTTGCGGTTGAAGTTTCGATTGCCAATTGTACTTGATTGATGAACCCTCGAAACTTTGATCTCGTACCATCAAATTTCTCGGGTAAGGCAATTCTTGGTTCTCTGGCGCTTACAGGGTGTTCTACAATTGGAGAAGGAATGTGATTTGATGCAGGTGTTGAAGCAGCTCCAATCATCTCTACATCTCCACTTTCTGCTATTCTTGTTCTTCCTTGTGGTGGTAGATTGAGTTGATGCATTGCAAGCATTAACTCCCTTAATTGTTCTTGCATTTGTGCCATTGCAGTCTTCATTTCGATAAGCTCTGCCATAATAACACTAAGAAGAAAAGAACTATGTGATATTGCTCAAGGCAAAAGAAAAAGAAAGACTTGATAACAAAGAAAATGCTAAGAACAATATCAGTTTAGAAGTGGGTAATCCGCAACTTCTAACACGCTTATGTCTTGTCAAGAGAAAGGGGTAATCCACTCTTACTCAAGAAAAGACAAAGCTCTGATATTGTAAGTGTACTCTTGTCAATCTGTCAAGGACAAGAACTCAACGGAAGCAAATAAGTAAGTGAAAAACACTCTCAAAGAAATATAACAAAATAGAAACAAGGTAGTGTATATATTAAAAGAAACTGGAATGGCTATTGCCAAAAGACAAGACACTAGAGACTCTTGAAATCAAACTAGAAACAAGAAAGGAGTTGACAAGAGTGAAGAAGGCTTCACTCTTGTCTCTATTTATACTATCTACCTAAGAGCTAAGTGGCGACGTTCTATAGGACCTCCAACACGTATCCAATTTACAAGACACGTGTCCAAGTTGCAAGACACGTGTCAAACTTGCAGGGCAAGTTTCTTATATGTTCGCCACGTATTTAGCTTGGTCTTCAAGCTACCAACATGTACGACATGTGGCTAACTTATTGACCAAGTTTCTAATCCAAAAGTCTACTATAGACACTTATAAAGTCAAAGCAGTGTCTATGAAGTTTCTAGGAAGTTTCTCTAAAGATATTATGGAATTAACCTGCTTTTACCTTCTTTTATCTAGTTCTATCTGATCATATAGGTAACTATGTATATGTCCATGACATCATCACACCACATGCATCTTTATACATATCCTTGCTTAAAAGTGGATTTTAGATTCACTACAGAAGTCTTCTTCTTAAGCCTTGCAAGCTTAATTTGAAGATCCCGCATCCCCCATATAAGTTCTTCAATCTCCATATCTTCTTTCTTTGACATAGTTGTTGAAGGTTGAACAATAGGTACCGTTAACCGTGAAGTGGGCACTTGAATTTTAGATACCTGCACTATTTTTTGGATACCAGCCTTGTCTTTCCTCCTTTCTTTTTTTGCTAGCAATCCTACTACATCCTCAACTTTCTTCCAGTTTTTTGTCAATCCTTCATCCTCTTCTTTATCTTCAAGAGAAATTTCCAACCTTTCTTGCAATTCTCCATCTGCTAATTGAAGAAATAACTCAACCTTATTTCATTACAAGGTTATCTTTTCTACTTTTGATAACCGAGAATATTGTCTCTCAAACTTCCTTAATAATTTAGTAGCTTGCAATTTCTTGTTAAGGTGCTCAATCTATTTCAAAAATGATTTCTTAGTGACTCAATCAAAGTCTTCTAAGAAATACTCATCTCTCAACGCATGAGAGAATCTCTCCCAAGAGCTTCCAAATCGCTCTGTAACTGATTTCATATGTTTTCTTATCTCCAATATCATAGCAAGTTCAAATAATAAAATCATGTCCCTTTTAGAGACTCAATTCAATTCCATTTCTCACATATAACACCTCAAATACTTAGATATGTCTTTTTTGTCAAACTGCTCAACCTTGTTAACCACTGCTTACAGTGCTTTGATTGCCAAAGCCTCCTTGCAATCCTTGCCTTATTATTGTTGCAAAATTAATGTAAAGACTTGAAACATATTTGTAATGTTCGGATATAGATACATACCTTGTCCACTAGAAGAAGCTCTATTAGAAGATCCACTTGAAGTTCCATCTAAAGCTCCATCAATAACTCTAAAATCCACCTTCTTGCTTTCTTGTGCCATTAATTCCAATTAACCACAAACAAAAGCCAATACCTTCCACCCCAAAATTTCACGTCAAGTTCACCACTTATGTCGTATTATATGTTGTCTTGTTCGGGAATGCACAAGGCACTTGGCTGTAAAAGGTAAAGTTGTAGTTGCAAATAATCAAAAAATCCTAATAGGTATCATTCATGTATAAGGAATATAATTCGAACTTCAATTCAAAAGTGTTTAAAAATACTCCTCTTAATAACATCAACCATACATACACCCCAATTTCCTTGTTTATTTTATAATTAAGCAATTTTTTATTTTTATTTGTAAGTCCTAATCCTAGTTAGTGAGCTTTGACAAGCTATAACTTTTAATTCAACCGTCTACTTAATGTAAAATTTTGGACACAAATGTTGATATAAGCCTTCTACATACTCAGAGAAATTCAACTCAATCCAATTTACAAATTTCAAGAAAATGCCCAAAAACCGCACTGATGACACTCGGCCGCCAACTTGAAGATTGATGTAGAATTTCCAGTGGTGATTTCTCCTTCTTCCACTATTAACTTCAGCTCAAACTTGGTTTAAAGCTCAAACTATAAGTCTTATATGATCATGCCAAAATTTACGTTGATCCAATTGGTGGATCTTTAGTTATCACAGAAATCCTATCCAGTCCTACACTGCCAACTTCTGACAATCCTTTGTATCAAAGCTCAAATATCTCTTGATTGCATTACTGGATTAATATAAAGTTTTTTATACACTTAGCACACCTAAAAATCCAAATAATATCAAATTTTGAACTATAGATGCTATACAGATTGCACAAATCGGTCAAAAATGCAAGCCATCATTGTCTTATATAAAATCCAAAGCACCAATACAAATCCTGACTTTGAAAAGCGATTGCTAAGTCTTTCAAAATCTTATGGTCACAAGCTAAATGCTCCTAGAAGAAGCTTCAAGCTGGCTATTCAATCCTTATCGCCAATCTTCAAATGCTCCAAACTCGTACCTTCAGTGGTCGTTTACTTGGCTAAAGGTCTGATTTTGACCCTGTCTCATATTTGGTCACCCCCTCGAGTATTGATCTAACTTATTTTAAGGATTTTTAAACTTAATCCTATGATCAACTCAACCTTGATATCTTCCATATTAACTTTTTATTTCTTTTATCCTCTTTTCATTAATTTATGGCTTTTTTAAAAGCTGTGAACTAGTTTTTATAACCTAGAAGAAAATTTTAATAACTAACTTTTATCTTTTAGCTATTAGAGCAAGAATGAATCTAAGAGGCTTCTATAAATCTTTTCTTAAGTACCTTAAGTTTTTAATAACTCAAGATAACTAAGTATTAAGTAGAATTTATTCTTATTCATATTTTTCACTATGTAAACGTGTTACAACACAACACCATTACTTATAGGTGGTGATTGCTGCCGTAAAGGACTTCTTCCACCATTTGACTTTTACACACATGCTCTTAAGATCCTTTGGCTTGTACCACGAGGGTATCCAATGATCCTAAGATCTTTTGACATCTTACGTACCACGAGAGTATCCTATGCCATATATTAATTATTCTTACTTGATTCTTTGGATATTTCTTACAAGATACTTTATTCTCTTGATTTTGACTCTTTATCCTTGATCACGTCTTATGTCCATAGGATGCTCTTTTCTATATGCCAAAAGTCAATCCTTTGATCATTAGCAACTTACCTAAGATAATATCTTTTATTAGATAATTTATTCTATTTTATTTTTATCTATTTATCTTTATCATTTTAAATCAACACTCCTACTTTGTTAATTGCCAAAGGCTTTCAAATCTAATGCCTTTGTCAACATGTGATGTCTATCCTTTACAAATGCCTTTTTTAACAAATGAGTAAGCATATCTTCTGTTGCACAATACTTCATATCAATCACTTCCATTTCAATCTTCTCTCTTATGAAGTGAGGTTGAATGTCAATGTGCTTGATTCTTTAATGATGCTTTGAGTTCTTTGCAGAAACAAGACATCCTTGATTGTCACACTTCATTGGAGTTGCTTCTAATTGTACAAGTCCAATGTCTTCTAGAACTTGTCTTAATCAAATTACTTTCATTGCTCCATAGCTTGCTGCCATGTACTCTGCCTCCATTGTAGACCTCCAAGATCCATCTTTGTGCCAACCATTATATACATGAGGGAGCCTACTGCTGCCTTGTATGGAACATCTTGTATTTGGCCTTCAACTTCATCAAACTCTTCATTCGTGAGCTTCATCAACTTCAAATTTGCCTCCAAAGGTGTTTCAATGGGCTTGCAATCTTCCATATTGAATCGTTTCAAAACTTCTTCAATATACTTCCTTTGGCTCATTGTGATGGTCTTCATAGCACAACATCTTATAAATTCCACTCTTAAATAATAGTGAAGCTCTCCCAAATTACTCATCTCATATTCATTTTCTAATTTTGCTTTTAATCAATCTATCTTCTTCAAGGTATTGGTTAAGATAATCAAATCATGAACATAAAGGATTACAATCAATAAGAATTATTTTGATTGCATCACATACATTGAATGATTAGCCTCATTTCTTAAAAATCCTTTATTCACAAAGAATGTGTCAATCTGTTGATACCATGCCCTTGATGATTGCTTGAGGCCATATAAAAATTTGTTCAACTTACAAATAAGATGTGGCTTGCCTTCTTCAACAAATCCTTGAAATTGATCCATGTAAATGTCTTCTTCCAACTCTCCATTTAAGAAGGCCATCTTCACATCCATTTGATGCATCTCCAAGTCCATTGCTGCTCCAAATTGTCACAATGGTTCTAATAGTGGTGAATTTGGCCACGGGAGCATATGTTTCATTGAAATCAACACCAGCAACTTGTAAATATCCTTTTGCAATTAATCTTACTTTATATCTCACAACGTTGCCCATCGCATCCTTCTTGATTCTAAACACCCACTTATAGCCAATAAAAGACCAATTTTATGGAAGTTGAATCAATTTCCATGTTCCATTGTCCATGAGAGATTTGTATTCTTCTTCCATAGCCTTCTCCCACTTCATAGCATCCGTGGACTTCATTGCATCACATAAATTCAATGGATTAGCAAGAAGTGCAATATTGATATGTTCTTCACTTACTTGAGGAAAGATATGATTCTTCTACCATTCACCAAGTGGTCTTCTTTCTCTCATAGGATATCTCCTTTTATTTGAAGAAGATTCACCTCCATGCACTCCATGCACTCTTCTAACTCTCTTTTCTCTTAAAGCTTGTTTCTTCTCATTCAAAGGTTGGTACTCCTCATCGTCATCATCTTCAACATCTTCACTTCTTTTATTGCTGGTCTTAACTATATTAGATACTTTCTTCTCCATCTTCTTTGGCTCTTCACCTTCATCACCATCTTTATTGTCTTCATCTTCTTCTTCTTCTTTCTTTGCTGAAATTAAAGATGTATCTACAAATCCACCATTACTCTCACTTAGACACATCTCCAAGTGCTCACAAGCACTCTTATGCTCTAAAAACTCAACATCACGACTTTTGATGATCTTCATGGAATCCAAACATATTAGTCTATATGCCTTGGTACCTTCACAATATCTAAGAAATACACATTTTGTATCTTTTGCATCAAGCTTGGACCTCATACAATCTGATATCTTTGCATAAGCAATACATCCAAAAGTCCTTATGTGTAAAACATAAG
>JAWRVF010001559.1:0-42500 GCA_036785485.1 Physcomitrellopsis africana | reverse complement strand
TATATATATATATATATATATATATTATAAATCTAATATTTCTATTAGCTATTTAATAAGTAAATTTTATCACAATATTTTTGATCTAATTCGGCTTTACAAAATTACCTTATTGATAATAATATTAAGATTAAAAATTCATAAAATATTAAAAATAAAAAAGCAAGCACAATTTGAAACTTTAAAAATTTTATAATTGAATGTTAATTATTTAGAAAATAAATATGTATATAATATTAAAGTTTGTTTTTAGAAATTAAAAAAAATATGATAAAATTTTATTTCAATTTATTTTAGAAGTGCACGAAATAAATATTTAATATAAATAATATACCAAAGTACAATGAAATAATATATACAATGAAATTGTTGAACTTATGGCATTTAGAAATGCTTGAAAGAAGGACTCTACTAAAAGTATCATCATATATGAAGTAATATTATGATTTAGAAGAATTTTTAGAGTTATTTTAAGATGATAAGTATATTATTAAAATCTATCCAAATACACATCTACCAAAGACACCAATTATTATTTAAATTGTTATTTTATTATTAATCCATGTAGATTTTATTTTAAAGATTTTATCTATAGGATAATCTTCTTATGACATCTACAAAAGTAAAGCAATGCCATAATAATTTAGAAGATATCTTCACTAAAACATGTCAACATTCATAGTTGGTAATAAGTTGCAATTATTTATCTTTTTTTTGTAATTATCATCAATAATTAGCTTTTGAAAGTCCAATAGTGCTTTTTAAATCTAAGTAGTAGATCTCATGAATTGTGTGTTCTATATAAGAGATGTAGGATCAATGCTAAAATTCTTTCTATCAAAAGCTGTGTAGATTGTTACACCTTATATATCTTATTATGCTAAGTATAGTCATGCTTTCTTTGTCAATTGTTGGAGGTTATGTCATTGATTTTATACTTAAATTTCATTTAAAATTATTGTTGCCAAACATGTACAAATGTGCTACAATGGATATCATAATTTTCTTTTATAACATACTTATAGAAATTAAAGAAAAAAAATTTAAAAATATTAATTTAATACCTATACAAACTTCCTTGTATGGAATATTTACAAAAAAAAAAAAAAAAAACATAATCTATAAAAAGATTAAAAATTACATATTAAGGTTTGGAATTTATAAATATTTAAAACTTTGTAAATTATGAAATCCATTGTTGTTATCAAAGAAAGGACAGAAGCTCTGAAAGCATGCCCCTCTTGAAGAACACGGGCTCTGCTTACTCACTCACTCACTCACTCGGAGGGGCCGTGCATCCTCTGCTCCGTCTCAGGCCCACGCTGTTCTGTATGGGACTGAGACCTTTAACGTACCCAGCCAATTTCGTTGCTAGTTTCATCCATGCCCTAGTTACTGCAACACCCCGCATCTTGCTCTCATGATGGATTGTACGTTGATTTAATTCTTCTGAACATACCGCTTGATCTGCAACATCTACAAGTGCGGTACCAAAGCTGATGGTCTTTTCGCAAAGGAGTCAATTTACGAGACCGTCGGCTTTCAAATCGGCAAATTCTTCGAGTGTCAATGGAGTTGCTTGAGACTGGCTAGAGCTCTGGGCTGCAATACAGAATTGCCAATAGGAAAGGGCATCCGAACAAGGATGTATTTACAGCATCAACCTGTAATTTCTGAGGCCCTGTCCGTAACTACCCCATGAAATCAAAGTTCCATAACCAGTAGTACCACAAGTCCTTCTATGAGTTGCTTTCATTCATTAAATCTGTGTTGAATCATACACAGCCATAGTGTGAGCTTGTTCTCAACCCCGTGATGTTTAATCACACAGCCTGAATCCAAAACACAGCTGACAGTACATCTCCTGTGTATGGACCATGATGCATTTGAGCCCTAATTGATATATGTGCGGGACTTGGACGCATTTCCTTCGATGCATGAGGATCAGGAGGTTGCTAACATGGCCAGTACGGAGTGACGATGTAAGGTTGTGAACCAAACTCTTGAGAGACTTGAATATGGTATAGGCATAGACTTATTCGTGTATTGTGTTAGGAATGAAACGCTTCACGGTCAATTCCACTTTCCGCTGATCCAAATGCACGATGTGTTTCGGTGATTAGGGGATAAATTTTCATGTGGATGATGTCATCTCTATTCGGAGCATGGACTTAGTGCTGAATCATCTCATGATCAGTTCATGTCAGTGGCACCAGCTTGACCGAGAGTTCAGGCAAGAAAAATTAAGTTTTCACCATTTGAGTAAATAATTTGTCACACTCCTAGGGATTGGTTCTATTGATTTGTCCAGCGAGGATGTCAACTTCTTGATGCTCATGGACTGATACTCCAAAAGCAATTCTGGAGAAACGTTAGCTATTCCTCAACTGCACAGAAAGATAGTTTGCTTTCTCGGACAACAAGCTGTGTCAGAAAACCAATCGTTGCATATTTTCAGTCGACAACGAACAAATTACCGGTCACACCACAGGACAATAACTATGACAATTCTGTTTCTGCAGGAGATCATGAATGTTGAGCCCTACTGTGCTTGGTTATTTTATTGCCAGTTCTAAGGTGTGGCTGTACTTCTCCTTTGACATGAAGATCAATAAAAAAGTATAATGTTGTACAACTGTGTAAAGAACTTGAATCGATTCACTTCACAACGTGGCCAACCGATGTTCAATGAACACGTGTGTGCTTTTTGATCCTCAAAGCTGCTACTTCCTGAGAAGAACTGGCAAATAATTCGCGAAGGATAAAGTGAGGAACGGAATTACTCACTAATTCCAGGTTTCGTGAGGAAAAAGAATCCTACAATCATGGAAATTGAGTTCAGACACACTTTCTCTACATGCAGAGGTACAGATTACTACTTGTTTTTGCAAGACATCAACGAACCTTTGCACACTTGCAGCGGCACACTTGCAGCTTAGGCTTGAGTGACCTTGATCTCAGAAGTAACAATTTAGACGAGAACTAGCGAACTACAAGAGGGACATTTCTATGGAATTTCTCTGAGGAGCACCAGTTCACATAACAAGCACTCATGTCGAAGGTGATTGAAAGTAAGATAGCGTAACTGTTTAGAGTACAAAACTTCAAGTAAAAACACATAAGCCTGCGTTCAAATTACGTACCGGTTGCGGAGTGATATTACTTAGCTGTGAACGGAAGGCAAAAACTGCGGAACAGGAAATCATGGCAGTGTGGTGTGTCGAGCAACTGATGTAATCGTCCTTACTTTCATTTTCACTTGCTTGGTGTTCTCTTGAGCACCTGCATGAATTGCACCTGGACACCGCCAGCAATTAAAGCTGCCTTCTGAATGCGAAGAGATTATGAAGATTACTGCAATATCGAAAGTTAACAGATACGCAACAGCACACTGAGAAGTTGTGAATTTAATGCAGACAAATAAATAATTTTTAAGAGTCCTTTATAAACTGCACAATTGGAATGCAAACAATTCTCAGGTATTGGCCAAGTAATCTAGAGGAATACAAAGCGGCAGTTTTTTTTTTTTTTTTTTTTTTTTTTGTTTTGTTTTCGCTGAATTTGATTGGTGATCAGTTTATGATCATGCACATGAACTTGGACGCCCTGATCTTGGAAATGTATCCGTGGAATGTATCTTCCACATGGCTACCTCAGGGAAAGAATGACATGGATGGTGTTGTGCCACTGTCCCAATCAAAGAGGATAGAGTAAGCTGCCTCTTTTATTTCAACAAGAACATAAATAAAATAAAATAAACTGGAGTTTTGTTCCATTGTGCTAGAAATTCTTACTACAAGAATGTGTCCCCTCATCAATGTGGATCCCCTAAGAATGCAATACTGAACAGATTTAAAGTTGGACATGCTGTTAGAGTTGTATTTCTGCTACAAGATTCTGGTTGTTTGCAGCTTGACTGACCATAACACACAAATACTTATACACTTAATTGCCCAGTGCAACTTCCCTCTATTTCCAATTTTCAGCTCCATTCCAAATTCCTAGTTTGCCAAGAATAAACAATTAGTGTGTGTCTTGTGATGTATAGCCAAGTCTTTCATTGTGAAAGGTGACGAATGGAAGTGTAGATTCTGGGCATCTTCACAAATTCAAAAAGGAGGCTACTGTTATGGAGGAGCCTTTGACTATGTGAGTGTTGTGATCCTAACAAACAAATAACAATCCGTGGAGATTCTGTTAACTTGAGAACCTTATTTTGCTCATCCCAACTTATTCTTATGCACTGAAAAATTGTTGAAATGGCTTAGTAAGCCTTGTCAAAGACAATGTCAAACTGCCAGAACACATTTTATTGTTTACAAATGAATTGGTCTCTGCTACCAAGTTGTAACTTTATGAAAAATTGGGGAAAATGGTATTTAATTGTTGCAAAAAAGTAATAAAAAACACAAAACTGCACATGTAAAAGTAACACACTATTGAATCATTTCTCTGATATAAGTTTTTGTTTAATTCACCCAAAAGGTAATACTGGAATACCTAGTAAATATAGGAAAGATTGCCCACACTCTTCATGGATGCAACTTGTAAGTTAGAAGATGGGAATGTTACAGCAAAGATGGGCTTACTGCCACACAAAAAAATTCTTTCAACACCCTCCCAAAATATTTTTTTGTTTCAATTGCTCTTGAATAATAATTCCTCAATTGACTTAATACTTGTTTTTATTGGTTTTAGAATCATAGTTTTTTAAAGTGAGATTTCCTATAACTTAAGAACAAAATCTCCCATTGAACCACCATCCACAGTAGCTTTGCTACATTAGAATAATTTTGGCACTACAAATTGGTAAGGACAGAAAGGAAGGGGAGGTTTAGAAGAATGTAATTGAGGTAATTTTATTGGATGTGCTGATAGATACCTTTTTAAGGGGACTTTGCAGAAGGTTATCATCCTTTTTCAAGTAAGTGCTCCTCCTCACTACAGGACATTCAACAAGAGCAAATCAGGAAATTGACCCTTAAGACTTTGAGTATGTGTTCCAACTTTCCAGCATGCATGGCGAGACATGATGTAGGGATTGGGGGTTGAGAAGAGGAGAGAAGAGCAAGTCTGTTGATAGAAGCCAAGCCCCTTGCATTCTTGAATGACACTGTCCAGGTGGGACTTTTGTGGTGAATGCAAACAATGTCATTCCCAGTAGAGAATTCAATGACAATGGGTGATAACACAAGCAGGATCCTGCACTTGTCCATCATGAGTTGCAAACAGTTGTAGAGAGAATGAAAGAGAGAGTTAGAGGGAAGCAGGCAGGCAGGCAGGGTCCCACAATGCATACAAAGCTCATCAATGCAACATCAGGATCTAATGAAACCCCCATCTCATTCCAAATGTAGGCCTTACTAATCATGCTCTCTTTCTCAGGTACAGAATCCTTTCTGTCATGATGGATGGATAATGTATGGATGTATTCTTCTCATTCATTATCCATCACCACCCACTGAAAAATGAAGATCCTGGTACACTCACATAGGAGTACTGCTATGTGTGGAGGTGTGATAAACACCACATTTCAATTCTAATCATCATAATTAACTTTATGTGGGCTTCTATATAACTAATCTATCAAGGTGTTTTTGGGATAAGAAGACTATCCCTCCCTCCCTTCCACAGGTTATGATTGAAGACTCATTTTGGTTTTCTATGTCTGTCATCAGGATTAAGATTTTGTGCCATATGTTGAGACCAGCATTTAAGTGACAGGTGGAGCTCTTCAATAACAAGATAAAACTGCACTTGGTGAGCTATTTCTCATTTTCACTTTCCCTGGATTGCAATAATGCAAACTATGAAAGGTGGATGCAGCTCTTAAAGAAGAAGTAGCAGAAGGTGTTTCCTCTTCCTTCCTTCAAAGAACATCAACCTGGTGCAATCCAAGCAACCTAGAGCAGGAAGAGGAACACTAATCATCAACAAACAAGTGATCAGGGTGCTTCATCTCCAGCCCTACTTCAAACCATACTATTCCTCTGGCACTTTCCTTACTTCCATCATATTTACCCTCAGTTTTTAATCCCATGTTGTCTTAAATTGTGCAGATTTTAGATCTCCATTGACAGGGTTTCACACTGCAAGAATCCACAATCCATGCTTGTGCAAGGGCTACACAAACACTTATGTGCACAGCACCACCCATCTTTGAGGGCCAGGGTTTCAAGTACTTCAAGAGATGCACATGAGAAATCCCACCAAAGATCAAATGAAGTGAGTGAGTTTTTTACCTGCATGGGGCAGTCTGTTTTAGCTTCATGGCTGTTAATGGCTGGTAATGGCACACCAAGGAACCTTGATGAGATTACTTCATGTGCTCTATCAGGTAAATAAATTTTCCTTTGAATGACTTGTGCAGAATTTTAATTTTAGTAAGTCTAGAAATTCAAGTGTCTGCCTCAGATGTGTAAGACAGATGTGTAAGACACCATACACAACATGTAATGAACTAGGTGCATTACATTACCATGTTTAATGCAGTTCAAATTTTGCTTCCTCTCTTCCACAGTCATTATTACACAGTAGATGAGTCCTTGTAAATATTCCAAATTGGGCCTTATGAAAATTGATCCAGCTACATGAGACAAATGCAATATTGTTGAAACAGCTGCCAACTGATCTCAACCATCAAGCTCCGTGAGCAGCCTTTCAGAATTCAGTGAATTGAGAGATAATTCTAATTATCTTACAATTTTGATGGCATGGTTATGGTACACTTTCTCCACATTGTGCCAATGCCCATTCATCCAATCATGTTCATTTAGGTGGTCTCAATACCACTGCTGTATAATCACTGGCAAAGCTCTCCATGCATTGCATACAGCTGCCAGCTGTGCAGAATGGTTGGTGCCAAAGCATTCAGATTTATCTCACAGCACCTCCACTGGGAAACTGCAATGAACCCTGTATCTGGACCAGAGCCCAATAAAATCTTCTCCTAAAATAAACAACTTGGTACTTTCATCACATGGATCCTTGACTTGTGAACTTAGGTTTAGCTTACACATCATTGCCAATAGGTTATTAAAATACACTTTTATAAACTAAGTAAGGCAGCTTATAAGCTAAGCAAAGCATATTAAGTATGTACACATGCAATTGCATCTAATTGCAAACATCTAAACTGACTCCTATACATAAACATGTAAATTAGAACACACAATCCAAGTCTAAATAAAGAGAAAATTTATGTACTTATTTGTTTTTTATTTAAAAAAGTAACAATGTCATACAGTTTCAGGCTTTCACCATGCAAGACACAAAACTCATCAATTTCTACAAAACCCAAACATGTATTGTGCAGAAAGGTACATTTTGAATGTAAAATTTTGCCACAATCACTTGAAATCCTGCTGCTATAGTCAAATTCATTTTGCTTCAGAAATTTCTCATTACGGCAACATTTTTTATATTTCCAATTGAATCATGATTTTAAATATCCATTCAAAGATCATCCAACAAGGGAGCATTTATTGTGAACTTCAAAAAGCCATAATTTAAAAATATGTTAAAGATTAGCATGTACACATTGGTGGTATGCTGAGAAGAGATGCAGTGCATTGGATTGAACCAAGAAAAGACTTGCACCACTGGGTCCCTGCATGTAAACCCATGTGTTGTTTCAGCTGCTTATAACTTGGGGTGTGTGAAAAATATAATAAGACAGTTGTTAATAAAAATGGCATGAAAGGCAAGGGTTTTGCCTGTCCACTTTTAAAACAACCAAGTATCATGAGACACCTTTTTTCCAGAGATGGTTCCCACATAGTAGCCGACAAACTCTTGTTCCACCCAACATTTCCAGACCTCAAGGTTTCAAGCCTGAATTTTTAGATATAAATGTATATATTTGTGTGTCCAGTGGGTGGATTCTCAGATCCCTCTGTTTATGAATATGAAAGTATGTTCTAAATTGAAGCTATGCAAGGAAGGAACAAAGTGCTCTGTATCTTCTGTTAAAACAACAGCTTTTTCATTGTAATTTACAGAATAAACCTATTTGAACAAACTCAAAATTAATTTCATCTTGATTCTGACACACCTATTCAAAACATCATGTAACATTAACCTCTCATAAAGATTGTTAAACTTTTATGGGAGTAGGCATGAAATGTGAATGTAAGCTGGCTGTACCCACATGTTAGTTTTCTGCATAATCTTTAGGACCAGCATTTAATAAAGGTCCAAGAACTGTGTATGTACATATGCCTATTATATCCAGAGGCTTCCAGATTCACTACAATCCAACATGTATTTGCCCCCAAAGCCAACTCAAGTGTGCCACTTGTGATGAAGGAGATATGGCATCCAGGCTAACAAGTCCACATGAATAGCACAATCCACATCATTCAGAATACAATGTACCGGAAATGCCAATAATAGTATGTACGGCATACATTACGAGGGATCAATCATGCCCGCTGATACAAGATCAAATACAAAGGATTCTACCATACGGATCTATCCTGGCTATACTTGGTAGCGAGGAGAGCACTAACTGTGCCTTGTTCCCACGTTCCCACGCGTTCACCTCCGGATCAGGATCTCGAACGGCTGTTTCCAGTGGATCTGACAATAAAGGAGCTTACATGTCAGGAATACGATTAGAATGGGCTAATCTCCATTGCTGATGACGTCCACCGTTCTAATGAAACAGATTTCTACGGCCTTGCTCCCACTAAACCAACCTTGTGAAACCTAAACTGTATGATGGTTTCAGGGAGATGTTGACCTAGTTCTTTTTTCACGAGAATGATGTGGGTGCCTACAACTGAATTTTCTGTTACCACTAGTTAATGTAACTAGATTTATACCCTCTTTGAAAATAGCTGTGTTATTCTGGTTTGTTACTGTTGATACCCATGTAATCAGTTTTTTCTGCGCCCAACATTCCAATCACTGCAGTAGTGCTGTTTTAGATCACATTTTTATTAAAAAAACTCTTTCAATATGCTTCGTTTTGAAGAGGAAGAATATATTTGATATTGTTTTAATGCAAGTGAATACGATCAGTAGATTGGGTGCGCCATTCATGAACCAGAGGGAAGCATGCATGCATGCAGGGTTCTAAGACGGAATGGGCTGTTCCAGAGGCTGGACTTGCCCTAATTGAAAAGCTGTTCCGTGGACGAATGGAGGATGAAAATCGGGGGGGGAGGGGAAATTTAGGAAGGCAATGAATAGCAGCACTCTAATGATTCCATTAATGCCGGAATTGGAATTCCTTTGCATGCAATATGCAAGCTCCCCTCCGTTCTCCACACGGGGGGAACCAAATCGTTCCCGAAGTTCTCCAGCGGAGGTTCAAGGGCACATGTCAATTAGTTTCTTGGGCGCCGCGCTGCCGATTTCCATCACTACCGACCACGCTCTCCTACCTCCCAGCACGTCCCGCCCCCGCCCAGCACCCTATTCCGTGTCGGAATGGCCTCCTCTGCCAGCCCTCGAGTTGGATTGCGCTCATCAGGACGACAGTTTTAGTTGAAAACTAACCTCGGAGGTTTAGCCATCGACTGGCATTTTTGTCTTGCTTGTTTGTCCCGTTTTATATTTTTATTTTCGTATTTCGGCAATTGCGGGCTATTCGTATGGATCTGTCGGGTTCGAAGATTCTCGGAGCCGCAGGGAGGGGGCGGGATTCGTCGAGAGGGTTCCATTCCGTTAGCGTGTTGGCTCAAGCGAGGTTGGTATTGATAGGATGGTACTATACTTGGCGGCGGTTATAAATTTTCTGTGAATTTTTGGGGGATGTGCAAAGTAGACACGTAATCGAGAAGGAGGAATCCACTCAGATTCGCTCTCATCGTTTATTTGCTGCTTCGAAGTTTGTTTGCTAGAAGGTGTCTGGATAGTTTGTTTACAGTAACCTTGCAGTGGTGAGCGCTGCAACTGATGTGGTGTGTGTAGCCTAGAGTTGAATTTCAGACATCTGTGGGTTTTGTGGAGTGGCCTTTCCGGTCGGTTAGAATCTGGAACCCTAGCTCGTTGGTTAGTTTAGAGTTTCGTAGGAGCGTGGGAGTTGGAAGTGCTATTTTTTCTTGTTTTTTTCGGTTTTTGGTTTATGGGTTATGGAATTTGAGATTGCGAGGGAATCCTTTGAGGGAGAAGAAGCAGCGCAGTTTGTTGTAGCGGTTGCAGCGGCTCGTTGCTTCTAGGCGCTCTTGGTTAGTTGCGGGTGCAGGAAGTAGTGTGGAGTGCAGTTGACTGGGTGAAGGAGTTCGTTAGGCATCGTACAACGTGATCCCTTCCGTCCGCAAGCATGAACGCGGAGACCGCAGCCATGGAGTCTAGGAACCCGAAGGTGTTTTTTGATATTAGTATTGGCGGCGATATGGAAGGCCGGATCGTATTCGAGCTTTTCGCGGATGTTGTACCGAAAACGGCTGAGAATTTCCGCGCCCTTTGCACGGGGGAGAAAGGCATCGGGAAAGTCTCTGGGCGCCCCTTGCATTACAAAGTATGGCATCAATCCAGCTCCTCTTTCATTCACGATGCGTATGGAGCTCATGTCGGCAGTTTTCACAAGTCGTCCTACGTCACAATGCTCATCGGATTACAGTTTATTATTGTGCTTCGTGCTGTGAATGTAGTGGGTAGTGTGGATTCCAAAAAAACACGAAGTTTTTGAGAAGACGTTGGTGTTGATGCGACGTCGTGGTTAATTTGTCCGAAAAGGATTTTGGTAAAAGTGCTTATTGCTGTAGGGTGGTCTTCCTGGTCATATTGCCGTCGTAAATTCTCTTTGTAAGGTTTAGGGACCTTTTCTTCTTTGGAACAGAATGCATAAATCAATTATACAGCTTACTTGGGAGGGAGCGGGAGTCACCATCTAATTGACTATTGCATCCATTTTAAATTCTATGCTTCTCTTCATGCCCAACAGAGTGCTCTATCGGAAGGCAAAGCCGCTGTCACCGCTACGAGGATAGTTGCAATTTGTAGGTGTTAGATTGTCGTATTCATACGTCTCTTTTTTCAAGCTATTACGTCTTGAGAGGAGCGTGCGCATGTTTCAGTGGGCTGCGTGAAGAATGTTACGATTCTTAGACACTGCCTTGGTAGCTTTTGTGTAGTTTGGATGCGGAGAACATGCGGTCGTGGCTAGTTAAAGTCTTCTACTCGCAGACTTTACTAACTTGTGATCCACTTTGGGTGCATAGCCTGGTTGCTCCTTACTGCTAACTGATCAACTTCTAATACTGTAATTTGCCGTGGATGCTCTTCTTTCAACAGGGCGCCGTGTTTCATAGGGTAATAAAAGGCTTCATGATCCAAGGCGGAGATATTGAGAATGCAAATGGAACTGGTGGCGAGTCTATATACGGCAAGACTTTTGATGATGAAAACTTTCAAATGAAGCATGAACGGAAGGGTATGCTGTCTATGGCGAATTCTGGTCCAAACACCAATGGATCCCAGTTTTTTGTTATAACTAATCGAACTCCACATCTCGACGGAAAGCATGTCGTGTTCGGAAGAATTCTGAAGGGCATGGGAATCATGCGCTCCATTGAGCACCAGCCAACCGGAAGTGCCACCAATATACCTTTACACAAGGTGTGCATTGTGGACTGCGGTGAACTGTTGGAAGGTGCAGACGACGGCGTCGTGGGTATGAGCTTGGGACTCAATAATGCTCTCCATCCTACTTATTTGTTTTTCCATTTCTCCACTCTTTGTTAGGACTTGGTGGTTGTGATGGTAAACCTTGTATGTTTTTTTTTGGACGGTGGAATTTGCATTTAAATATCTTAGCTGCATCTACTTCTTTTTTAAGAGGAGAGGGGTGTTTTGCGATCTCAAGGACTAGTAAGCTTTACGGAACGTTATAGTGACGGATGATGAAATTTTCAGGATTTGCACAAGACGGGGACACATATCCTGATTGGCCTTCCGATTTGGATTCGCAGCCAGCTGATGCAGCCTGGTGGGAAGCAGCTGTTGATTCAGCCCGTGCTTTTGGGAATGAGTTTTTTAAGGTGATTAGCATTTTCAGTAACCCTAAAAAATAATTGGCTAATGCATCTTTGAAGAGTTGTGTGGGGTTTATAGAACCATTGGTAATCTTTCTTGCATGTTCGAAGCAGAAAGGAGATTACAGGACCGCGCTAAGAAAGTATCGTAAGGCGCTACGATATCTAGACGTATGTTGGGAGAAAGAGGAGCTTGATGAAAGTAAGTTCTTGAGGCGTACTTTTTATGGATGGCATTTCTAAAGTATCGTTGGAAGGATTCTTTTTTGACTAGGTGATCTGTTTTAATTGTTGTCTTACATAGTGTTGTTATACGTTGGTTTACAGCAAGAAGCAATTCGCTGCGCAAGATGAAATCACTTATATTGACCAATAGTGCAGTGAGTTTATTTCTCAAGACTCCTCTTCTCAAATTATTCGCTCTGGTCTTTGATTAATTCTGTTTCTTCATGAGTAGTCAATTATAACTGCAAACACTTAGTTGTCAAGGTATAGTATCTACATATTACACGATCGAGTTTTACTTGTCTTATGTGGTTTTATGGTGTAAAATCTGCCGTTGATGGCAGGCTTGCAAGTTGAAACTTCAAGATCCTCAAGGCGCCTTGACTGACTGTGAATATGCTATGCAAACCGGAGTTGACAATGTTAAAGCTCTTTTCCGTCAAGGCCAGGCTCATTTAGCGATGGGCGACATCGATTCAGCATTGATGAGTTTGACTAAGGCCTCTAACATTGAACCGAATGATGGTGAGTGAATTGGTATCTTCTAGATTTCATTGCCTTTTCTTTATTTTTTTAATGTAAATTGAAGCTGTTGATACGAAATTAGTTTTAGTACAAAATTCTTTTGTAGAAGGCGTCTGGAATTATTAGTTGCTGATGCCACTGGCCATTCTTATATCGTAGATCGCCATATTGTAGGTTTGAAAAATTCTCAAGTGTGTCGTAGAATTCTTTCTACTCGGAAGTGTCCTTCAAAATATCCTCAGTCAGTCGATTTGGAAACTATTAGCATTCCATACGAACTTATGCGTTCAAGCTTTTCTGTTACTTGCTGACTATCTGTAATGTATATCTGTACAGCTGGGATTAGAAGGGAGCTTTTAACTGTTCGGAAAAAGGTAGGTTATCTTTATTTCTCCACCAACTCTGGCATAAAGTAATTTAATTTCAGTCTATTGTTTTATTTATGTACAATGGCGTCCCGTGACCTGGGTAGTTTTGTACAAAAACATAAAGGATTTTCCTCTAAGCATGGTTAGGATGTTCGTATGCAGCTGGAATTTTTGTTCTCGCTAACATGGTTTGCGGCTTTCAGATCAACGAGAGGAGTGAGAGGGAAAAGAAGTCCTACGCACGAATGTTCAAATAGAGGGATTTTTCAATTTTGTCAGGTGATTTATTCCTTCTCAAACGCACCCAGAGAGTGTTGTCTGTCTGAAATATGTCCCTTCACCTCCTGAAAGTGCTCTCCTGCAAACTACTGTAGACCAGATGAATAGGACATTACATTTATTATTCACATCAATTATAAACGAATCAGCATGAGCATCGATCATATGTAGGTAATCAATTCATCTTGCGATTCGAACATCATGTTATTTAAAAGATTTGATGGCCGATGCAACCTTGCACCGTCAGAGCTAGGCATTTCGTTATAATCATGACAACAGTGTATTGGAAGGCAGCTCGCAGGTTTTGTCGCTACCTTTTAATGGAAGATTGATTTAAATTTCGTGAATGCCAGGGGTGCAAGCAGACGCAGATGCAGATGCAAGATGGCTTCACACCAAGTGCGCAGTCACGGAGTTCGCATACATGTTGAAGGTTACATAGGGTTTTGATATCTTTCTAGATTTCGTAAGGAGTGTCATGCATAAGCTGCATCATTTATTATCTATGCAATCAAAGTCCCACATGATTTTCTTTATTTCGTTTGGTGAAGCATTTACGACGAATGGTTCATCTGGCCATCCTTCTCGAGAGGATAACATCAGTTCCTCCACACGCATGCTCTTTAGCCCTCGCAACAGGAACTGTTTACGGAAGTGTAGTGCTTGCGATCTTCAATGTTGATCGATGTTCAAGTGAGTCGTGCTTTTGTAAGGAAACTTTGAAATATCGATGACTGTGTGACTTTGTTCCTGGGTCTCACCAAGTGTCTTACTGAGATTGACATTGTTTTGAATCCAATTTAGGATGTTGAGGCCACAAAATTTAAATCCAAGCAGATGCTGAATTGCCTATCGACCTTTTTTTTTCTATTCCACCATCGGTAGATTTCTAGTATCTCTTGTCTCTACTTGTGCCCGCATTGTAGCAGAAATACAATTCTAACAACATATCCAACATGAAATCCGTTCAGCATTGCATTCTTAGAGGATCCACATTGATGTGGGGACACATTCTTGTATGAAGACAGCACAATAAGTTTTTGAACCAACTACAAAACCGCAGAAAAGCGTCACCTTCACTTGGTTCATGCCGTGTTGAGATATAGAGAAGTACGTATGTGATCACCTCATGAGACTGTCCTATGCAATCCACACCGAAGTAATCCACCTTCAAATCACTCTGTGATGCAAACGCTACAAACCCAACTGTCAAAACACGACTCACGTATCAGGCAACCTGACAATCACAAGTGGATTATAAGCAACATTTTCACCTCACTACGAACACTCATTGCAGGATGCTATTCTATCACGGAAAAGCCACTAATTCAATCTGACAATACGAGAGGTTGCACCATGATCGGAGGACCACTCTCAGCAAGAGAGAGGGATAGTACCAGGATAGTACTTGGGAATGATAGGATTGCTGTACTGTGTGTCTGATGCCAGCTTATTATTCTTCATCAGAGTCCATTCTCATCACAGTCAACGGTGAACACACACAAATATGGGTTAACTAGGTTTTCCAATGTTTCCAAGGAGAGTGCTACCAATCATGTGGTTTCTGTTCTCAGTAATATAATGGTAAAACAGTGTTTTTTTTTTTTTTTTTTTTTTTTTTTTTTCTTTTTTGTTCTGTTTTTCATTCTTTTTGGATAAAATGCTGCTGCAAATCTTGTCTGCTGAATTCACTACAATTTGACATCTTAACTTTTCAATTGCATGTGAATTGTAGCTGGAAATACTTGGTTAATGGAAAGCTTGTCCAACAATACAGTGTATGGATGGAGGTAATATATATTTGTTCATAGTAAACCATGGTTGCAACAAAGAAACAACGTAAAATGAAAAAATGAAAAATAAATATATTGTGTATAACAATCATAATAAGTTATGTTTTTCATTTTCATTTTCATTTTTTTAATAAATAATAAGGTGTTAATTACTATTTTTATAATGCGTGCATTAAATTTATCATGCATAATAAGTGATGGTGGCAACAAGTCAAACAATAGAAACCAGAACTTGTAAGTGTATTTGATTACTCTTCAAAAGTCATTGAATATAGAATATTTGTGGCTGGTGCATGGTAGTAGCTTGAGATTATAGGAGGACAACTTGTGCATGAAAGTCATAAAACTATATTTTATAAGAATGATGTGGATTCAAAGTCAAACACAACTTTGTCAGGAATACAACTTGACACATCAACATGTAAGAACAACTTTATACATAAAGATCAAAAAGTGATGACAAGAATAAATTGTAATAAAATATGACAATATTGCAAAAAAATCATGTTTAGATACAAAAAGATTCACAAGCCATATTATATACAAGATTTAGAAAATAAATTTATAAGATTGAAAAATGATCTTAGTCTCATGTTTTTACTCATTTTAAGTCTAAAAGTTTTCCTAAAGTTATTAAAAACTTGTCCCTTAAGTTTTTAGAGAAAGCTTTTCATTAAAACTTATTACATAAGCTATCTATTAGATGATTTTATTAGGCACTTAGAATATTTTAAAATGCCTTTAATTGATTTATATATTCTAGAATTTTTTTAAAGAACCAATAGATTTGGTAATATCTCCACAGTTTGAGTTATTTTTTATGAACATATTTTAGACTTGCCACTAAATCAACCTACTTAAAAATTAATATATATTTTATGTTTTATTATAAGATTCAAATTAATTAAACTTGGTTTAGAAGAAAATCTAAAAAAACTAGAATCTAAAATATAAATTACAAAATATAAATTTTAGAATAAAGAATTAGTTTAATTAGTAAAAAAACTAATTAATTATGAATAAAATCATAATCCTATTGTGAGAACCATGCAAAAATGTTGAACACCTTGTACTTAGTGTACTTGCTGTTATAAAATTTGATGAAGGTATTTATTTCATTAAATATGGATAAGCATTGTGCTTCTCTTTTTAATGGTTGATTTTAACACAAAAAATGATTACTATATGAAGGATTATTTTTTAAATATACATTGTGTTCAGATTGATGTAATAAGATATCATGAATAATGTATAATTCAAAAAACTCATTCCAATTGAATGATATAATAGACAATGTTTTTATTGATATAGTTTATACTATGCTTTTAAAATATACTAAATGAAGCAATGGTTGAAACGAATAAAATGATCAATTAATAAAAAAACATAGTATATTTAAATTATTTTGGGATATTTTATTGTGAATTGTTTGCAATCTTTAACAAAAATAAATTATTTGATTGTATTTAATTGCGTTAAAAGAATACTGCAGAATTTAAAGCACATTTAAGAATATAAAAAAGAAAAACACTGCAGCATCATTTCAATGACAAAATTAGAAGCACCAAAATCAATGATGAAAAAAATTAAAGTTCATTTAGTGTGAAAATTATATATTTAAAAATAAATAAAGAAATCCAAGACTGTTTGTTTGTTAAATATCTTCATATTATACTATAGTTCAATTATTGATGAATACATTTTATAAAATAAAACCACATTCTTTATCCAATGGTCTATATTATGTATGAAATATTTGAATTGAGGGCATTAATGGCTTCTTGATAAAACGAATAAAATGATCATTCATTCACAAATCTATACTTTGATTAAAAAGGTAATCTTTGTTACATTCTTAAAAATAAAAGAAATTTTCTGATATCTACTCCAACGTTTTAATTTAGTAAAATTATTAAGAATTAATCAATAAAAAATTAATAGCTTCTATGAAGAAAATAAAAATATTTTGCATGCTCTTTAAGTTCCATCGACAATAATCAATTTAAAATAGAAAATTATTATTATTTTGTTGACAATATAATTGTCTTTTAAATCTACTTTAAAGGTCTTTGAATCTAAAAGTCCACTTTAAAAATCCATGGTTCAAAAATCTTATGAAGATTCCTTGCTTCATGAAGAAAAGTTATCCTTTGGAAGTATCACCCTTAAAAGATAATGTAAAACAAAAAGAGGTCATGATATGAACCAAATAAAAAACATAACAATTGACATCTTGATTTTGACAATCATGACAAATAATAATAATAATAATAAATTTTAAAATAGAAATTATTTTAATAATTTTTGACACGATTTTTCAAATATTTGTAAAAGCCACCTCCTCATATGGACCAACACAAATTTTGTGAAGACAACACTATTTATATTATATTATGTAGAAAAGAAGTGCACTCCACCTCATCTTTTCAACTGATTTTTACAGATGACGTGACGACACGTGGAGACTTCAAAGTAACAGACGACTCTGAAGTGAGAATGGATGAGAAAGGGTGAAATTCGATGCCCTCATTCATCCAGAAGGGAAGGGATTCCCACAGCATCAGTTGCCGCCTCGGAATGCATCTTTCTGTTGTGTAGTCACTTGGGATGGTGTTTTGAAGACGATGCCGGGTTGTCGTTGTACTGTTTTTGCATAAATCAGGGTTTAAGCTTTGCTGCGGTGACGGAGGAGGATGGAGACCGCCTCTGCTCGAGCGCAGGGGAGGACTCGGGTGCCTCATGAAGCGCCTCATGAACTCGCTTCACCGGGACCTGGCGAAGATTTTATGGAATCAGAGAATGCAGGGTCTGCAGAGGTATGTATGTCGACTTACTACATGAGATTTTTGAGATGTCTTGGGTTTTCGTTTGTTCTGTGCGAATCATTTTTGGATTGTGTTTGTAAAATCCTGTCGGCTGTAATTTTTGAACTGGTTTGTTGTGTTGTCAGAAAGGTAGGTTACACGCAACTTATACGTCATATTTGGATCGTCTGACTGAATTGGTGGTTGTTCATGTTCGATGGATGTGATTTTGTTTTTTATTTCTGGCTGTTGAGGTGCGCTTTGTGTAAGCACCCTAGGTTCGTTGCTGTTGTGATGGATATTCTCTTCTGTTGGTATGAATTGCCTGCGAATAGAATGGTTGGGGGCGTGAAATGCATATCCTTGGCTGAGTCGGTTATGTGATTGGTGTTAGTGTTCAGCTCCAGTAACAAACAATGAGAACTGTCCATTAGCCTAGGAACTCATTGTCAAAGCGCGGGCGCTATTCAAACTTGAGTGTGTAATTTTAGATACTGCCCCTTCCGTTTTTGGCTAAGTTGATAGTTCTAACTGATCGTGCCGAAACTAACACACCAAAAGAAGGTGTCCTCAGTACTGCTTAGATTAGTAATCCTGTCGCTGCAATAACTTCAGTCAACAGGAAAGCTTAACACCAACTAAGATGGGAACGGAAGGAGGTTCGCATCAGCATTTGATTATCTGATTGCTTGAGCGGTATTTTGGACATTGTTAGGTTGCGTGTCAGGGATTAGGATGTGCGGATGGTGGTACCTACTCGAGTAATTGGTTCGCATTGCACACATGAATCTCCGAGTGGCAAAAATCCTTTCTCCAGCATTCGAGGGTTCAGCAGTTTGAACAGAAAAATGTAGTGACATTTGCAAAAGCTGATGCTCAATTGCAACTACGAAGACTTCTGGTGCGCTTTCAAATGTATTGGTTTTGCAGTCCTTGTATTTCAGACATGCCGCTGCTGTACTCGTCCATGAAATTGTTTGATTTGAAGCTGTTGCTTGACTTAGAAAATTATTTAATTAAGGTTATAATTTTCAATCCCTTTTTCTTGAAGATACTCCAAGAATTTCTTTGAAGTATTAAGGTGTTCTAGTTTTCCAACCGTTTCTGGTCGTAATAATAGCTAAGACTATTTTTATGTCTGGGAGTTTGTAACTGTTGTTATACTGCAGTTATGTTGTGCTACACGATCGATTTTTTCTTTTAAATCCCATTCACATGGATATGATTTTACAAATGGATTTAATGCTGCGTTAGTTTGTCTTTGGCCGACCTACACAGAGTGCATTTTCACTTAAAAGTTTCCTTCCATGTCATCCTTTAGAATATGGATCTGTTGGTGATGTTTAACAATCGCTCTGCTTCCATACGAGTGCTCCACACAAGCAGTGGTTAGCTTGCTTAGTTCTTCAAGTTTATGCAGTGATGGTCATCCTTACCTATATGAGCCCTGTGAATTCTGAAGATCTGCTGATTTTTTCGCAGGCTAAGTCCGGGAAGTTGGTTGCAAAGCTGTTTGGTGTGGAGAATAGAGATGACGTGAAAGGGAGATTATGCTTCAAGCTCCGGCTAATGCATCTGAGGCTACTAATGGGCTAAGCCACCGTAGAGCAGTCCAGGACAATTTAAAATAAATCAATGATGAGGTGAAGGAACCGCTTCGAGGTAAGATATTGGATGACTTTGGAAGAAAACTCTATTTGGCTACTTTGACTATGATCGGGAACCTACCACTTCAACGAGTTTGGGAGAAACTGGGAGTTGATATCACATGTGGAGAAATGGCCATGTGCACGAATTCGCTTCAGGTTAGTTAGTTTGTGTTCAGTTGTGCAACGCTCTCAAGTATTGATTGTGTCTACTCTCGCTCATCTCATTTCTGTTTACACTTCATGTCCTTGAGCATTTAGCTACATCCTGCCAAATTTATTGTTTAGAATCAGTGCATTAGCTTGGGATCGTTTTGTTTTCTAGAAGACAAGCGGAGGTGTCTGTCGTCCCAGTTGAACAGCAAAATTATCGCTTATTTTTCTTCAGTTTTGTGTAATTAATACTTCTTCATTTGGGTATCCGTGAAATTCAGAGGCAAGCTTCAGAGTGGGCATTGATGAGGCGGCATGAGTAGGAAGACATTTTTCGAGTTCAGATTTGTGGTTCAAATGCTGGTACAATAGCTCTGGCTGCTGAGCTGATAGAGCGAGAATGTACTGTTGATTTCGATAATCTGAAAATTGGATGCCCCATTGACGTTGTGAACGAGAGTTGGGGCTCTTCTCTGCTGACCAAGTCCCAACTGGTGCAAGAAATTTTGAAAACAGCATCAAGATCAATTAACCAAGACTACTTTTTGAGGAGCTGTTGCTTCTCAAGATATATCAAAGTAAGAATCGTTTCTAACTTTGATGATGCAAATATTTATTTGCCAGATGGGATAGCTTTCAAGATCACCCGTCTTGTTTGAGAGCAGTGTGATTGCCATGTCCTCATTAAGATGATGAGCATAAAAATTCTGAAGATTGTTTTAAAAGGAACACATGGTCTCTTCCAGCGTATTCAGACCCCCATTGTGTGTCAACTTAAATGATAGATGGATTTCGTGCCCTCACAGTGCATTCACGTGCTCTTTGCAGTCCTTATCATGGTACTTTCTTGAGGTGGCCTCTTGATTTCGTATTATTTTGAGTTTGCATTTCTCATCTCGCTGACGTAAGGCTGAACATTTTACGTGATTTTGTGGAATTTGGCGTCATATACTGGGGTTTTGATAGTTTAGGAACAATCTGTTCTTGCTCGATCAGAGATGTCCGTGGTGTTTGCATCACTATCAATCAAAGCCCACCCAATTAGACTAGGAATTACGAACTTTGCTGCGTCAAGATGGTTCTTGGCAGTTTGACATTTTTGTAATCTGGCGATGTGTTCATGGAGATTTTTGCATGTCAACTCCAATCGTGGCCACTAAATGCGCATGATGTGTGTAATGGATTAAACTCTACATGTAAGAAACATTGAAGAAGCTTCCAAAGAATTTAACTTGATTGGGTTGGATTAACAGGTGTGAAGACAGAAGACATTTTCACTTGGAATGCTTTAAATTGTGCATATCGTTATATTCTTTATGGTTTACTGGAGGTTTTCCCTCGAGCTGAATCTGCTTCTACCAAACTATATCGGGTGCTATCACCTGGAAACTCTCGTGTTATCAGACAGTGGACGGCAGTGTGCGTCTTCCTCACTTCGAAAAGTTACCCGTTGTGTTCAAATACGTAATGGCTTGAATGTAGGCTAGTTGTGAAGACTTATTTGACCCTAGGATGGGTGGGCAAAAACAATCCTTGTAATAATCATTAGGCCACTAGTAAATTTCAAATTAGACTAGGCTGCAGTATTAATGAATCAGTTACACGTATTTCTTGGCAGGTTCGATCGACACAAATGGTGCTGGGCCCACATCCTCCAGGATTAGCGTTTTCCCCTGAACACAAGTCCAATGCTTATGATAAAGCTGAGAATGGCAGAGTGTCACAAGTTCACTGCACACGCTTACTTCTCTCAAAGTGCAGGCTAAATGATTTACACCCATGTGTTCCTCTGGATGTATATTCATTTTATAATAATATAAAAAACGTATTTATACTTTCCTGGTTCTATTCATCAGGGATTTATTTTGAACGGATTCGCTCTGAAGCCAGTTACTGCACTCGATACTGGCATCCATTCCCCAAATTCTAGAGTAATCACCACTGCAGAGAGTAATGCAATATGTACATGAAAATGTTTCTTTCTCCGTCCCTATGGTGCTCTACTGTTGCTCTCTGCACCGTTGCCTTCCCACAGATAGGTCTCAATTCCATAGTTGTCAGAGAAGCCAACGGGAAGAATGGTTGTCAGTCTCGTCCTTCTTACGCAGGACTCTGTTGCTGTTGAAGAGGGTATCGTAATGAGTATTGATGCTAAAATTCGTCAGATTTCAGTTGTATGCGTTTGGATTGACTGCAAGCTGTAGGTTCATTAATTCCTCACACTTCCCTCTCAGACCAGTTGTGGGTTAAAGTCAGTTTTTCACACGGCAATAGCTGCAAGGTAAAGAATTTATCATTTTTACTGCGCATAATTTATTTAGTTACTGGGTAACCCTGCGGACCTATCTGGATTCTGCACGCCAGAGTAGATGTCGGACTAAAGTGGTGTCGGACTAAAGTGATGACAACCTGCACTAGAGGACATGCACCAACAGCGCGATGCCAGAAGGGGATGGCAGCGTCGGGCGGCAGTTGAGGACGACGCGATGAGTCGCAATGAAGGATGCTGTATCGACTCTAGAAACCACTCGTATTCCTCTCTGCCTGTTTTTGGTGTTCGAAGTTTGCCCCTCTCGCAGATCTGGTTCGCAACCTGCAACGGTTGCTCCAGGTGCTCGAGAGCCGTTTAGTGCGGACCACAAACACCCAGGAGCCCTGCCTTGACCAGTTTTAGTGCTCCGCGTTTGGTGGAGGGCTTCCTCTCGGCAGCCAGTGCAGACATGTGAGGCGTTGAGTGTTGGCCCTTCCTAGGTTATGTTGGAGGAGATGGTTCCCCGCATGCGTGGCTTTCTCGGGAATGTGAGGTTATTGGAAAAGGAAGAGGAGCGTCGAGAGATACCGAACGGTGGAGGGGGTATGGCGAGAAGAGTAGGATGTTGGTATCCAGAGGAGGAAATGTCGCGCTTATGGTTGTTGGTGGTGGTTGTAGTAGTTGTGGGCTTGGGATCGGGAGTGGGTGCTCAAGCAGCAGGTCAATATGCAAACCAGAGCTTTGCGTCGACGATGACTGGTGACTTGAGCTCGTACGACCAAACTATTCAGCTCGCGGCTTATTCAGCGTTTGCGAGTTTGAGTCCGGGCACTGGGATCTCTTACCCCGCTAATCTATCCGGGGACTTGGCGAATGTAACTGTGGAGGCTGTTCGGCTGCGCGTGGGCAGTTTGCGGAGGTATGGCGTCACGCTTGGGAAGTTTACAATACCTCCAGGCTTGAGGATATCTAACGTCTCTTCTGTAAGGGTCATATTGGTTTACAGGGATTTCGGCAATGTTTCCGTGTATTCTCCGTCGGTACCGGGGCAGGTGTTTGTCAGCTCGCTGGTAGGGATCAGGGTGTACAATGGCGACTTATTGGGAACAACGACTCCTTTGCCCGCTCTATCTGCTATTGCTCTTGAGAACCCGGTACAGGTGATCATCCCGCCCAACTCCCAACCCTCCTACTGCGTCGAGTTTGATGTTTCAAATAGGACTGTTTTAGCTACCGATGCAACCGCGACTAATGCAAGCTCTCCAACGTATGCGTGCTTTTCGAGAACTCTCGGCGACAACTACTTCGCGTTAGTCGGATTGGCTCCTCCCGGAAAGAAATCCAATACATGGAAGATTATACTTGGAACAGTACTGGGAGTGGTGGGTCTCATTATACTTCTCTCCCTATTTATTTTCTGCTGTCGGCGGCAGCTCCGGAAACGTAAGATCGCAAAAATGCAGGCACAGACTGAGAAAGGAGAGACTCTGCAGTCAACGGTTGTCGGAAACAGTAGGGCCCCAGTGGCGACACAGACAAGGACGCGACCGATGCTTGAGAGAGACTTCAATGTGACGTAAGAAGCCTATCGTCGCGTCGATGGATGATCGACCAAGGAAGTTTGCAACTTTCGCGGCCGCTGCTTTTAAGGTTTTGCCCTGGGATTGAATATCGCGCAGGTGAGACGGGGACTCACAGGATTACACTTTCGTTTTTCATGCTGAAGCGCGGATGATAGAAGATGGCTAGAAAATGGTAGAGCCCGTCGCAATGTTGATAGTGCTTCAGCTCGTTGATAATGGTCCAACAATAACTCGCTGCATGGAAGTAGTGGATGTCAGTACATTATATTCCCAAGGAGACTTGTGCTACGGCTGCAGCCCTGATGCTTGTAAATTAGTGTTGTGAGTTGAATTAGGTTCTGGTGGTGACCAACGTAGTCGGTTGGTCCATTTATTGGTTAGGGTTGAGCATGCTGTGGTTTTCGTTGCCAGCATGGAGGCTTGGATGGAATATCATTCTTTTTCCCCTGAGAGTGGGCATCAATGCAATTCACTGTCTTGTAACATGTTTCGGTTTTTTTTAATGTGTTTTATTTATTTTCTTTTCTCCTGTGTCTCATGCACATAAATGTGTACGGTTGATTATAGAAGCAAACCCATGGAGGCTTGAAATGCGTTGGTTTGCAGGCTCACCAAGAAGTTGACTTTTATCCGTGACGCCAGAGCTCTCACTGCTGGAGATGATGACCGCATGAGATAATGGGTATTTTAATAGATTAGTGAAGGATTGTGGTTCTTAGACGTGCAGATGTTGGTCCCTTCTCGGCGTGGCTGGTGAATGAGTTTCACCCGCAACTATCGTACGCAAGGATGTACGAGGTTATTTTATTGTCTCAGTAATCAGTTGTTTAGACCCATTTCGCTGGACCAACGCGGACAAGGGGCAGGTCTCTTGAATGATAACCGATTGATTTCCAAAACGCCTATTTGGCCATTCGCCTAAAGGTATCTATCACCTTTCTCTATGCCACGCAGCAAGCGAACTTGCTTGAAACATTTTGCACCTTGACCTTAACTGCGCTTTGAGCACATTTCTAGTCTGCAGTGTAATTGTTTTGTCGATCGACTGCCATTCCGAGGTTTTGTTCAAGTGGAGGCATGGCGGATTCAGAGAATGTTAATGCGTTCAGAATGTTCGTTTGGAACAGAAAGTGTTGGAAGTGATGACGCTTTACCATATGGGAAATTGAGACAGTTGATATAGCTATTATCAGATTGATATTTAGTACGTTGCATATGGCGGAGGCCTGGTGGGTCATATTTGAGCAGTGGATGTTTGTCGGAAATAAATCCTTCAAAATTCGAGCCTCAACTTACATACCTATGCAATCCCTTCGTAAAACCCCCCTCAGTTGCACATCTGTTGATGTGTGACTTCATCATGTCCCTCGTAAGAACGCCTTGCTTCTTGGGACACTAGATTAATTGCTCATTCAATGCTAGGGTTTTAGGTTGAGGGTTGAGTATCTCTAAGGATTTTGCAGTTCACTGTTCAGTAATGATAAAGCTCACTCTAGCCTTAGCGCTGCTGGAGATTTGTGCCAATTGTAGAATGCCCTCGGGATCGCCAGACAAGTGCAATCCCCATCACCCTAATCGTCTACAAATCGAGCAGACATAGTGTGCAGAATTCAGAAAAGACTTCGTCAACATGCTGAGGGGCTTCCCCATTCTGCTCGAGCTGCATGGGCGGGTGCTGACAGAGGTTACCCTGATTAATCGGAGAAATGAAACGGTGATAACTCTAATGGGCTCCCCGCGAGCGCCCTCTCAAGCTCGAAGCGTTACGATTCCAATCTAAAGTTTGTGTCGTCTGTTCTTGTGAATGGTTTTCAACAGCGTTACAATGATGCAGGACGATATGACTTAGTTGTACTCTGCTGAAGGTCAAGTCAACACTTCCTTTCAAGCCAGCAATCTTTTGAATACGGAAGGCATTTCCAAGGAAGGTGGGGAACCCGCACTTTCAGAATTGGTTTTATTTGCATGTGGAGTAGCTACTGCCGCAAAATTGCGGGCTACTCCACATGCAAATAGTTGAGACGGTTAGAAAAGCAACATCTTCATTGCCAACAGTTGAGACAGTTAGAAAAGTTCACATACTTGGTGCACAATCAGTAGAAGGGTGTAACATTCATTTGCAGCTCGGCGTGTTGCATATCTGTGGCGTGAACTGCATATGGTTATGTGGAGCTGGACATTAAGTTCATGTTATTTCAAACCAGCTTGAAATTTTCTCCTGTGCATCGATTAAGGCACTCATTACGTTGGAAACGATTCAGATCTGAACGTGTCGATAATTCGGACGCCATGGAGTTGCTTGTTGTGCTAGAAGAGACTAGTAAACTAGCTATCACAGGCTGATAAAATATCAAAACAGAACCACGTGCTTGAATAGGAGGTCCCACTTATCATCAATTTTTTAGTCGATTGTATTGATTGAAAGCGCTTATGTGATCTAAAACTTCATCGTTGTCGAGCAGACCTTGCAGCTCCTGAAAGCCCTCTCTGTTATCTCAGAACATGCTGAACAAGATGATCCACAGATATTGCTCGAACACGAAACTCTCCAGTAAGTACATCTTTCGTGACAGAACTTCAATCTCACTATGGCATCTGTATTTTCTCACCGACCCTCTCATACATGGACCGTGGAAAAATCACTAAGAATTTGCAGTTCAACGGTTCCCAGTACGTATAGATGAATTCACCAAATCATCAGAGCTGGAACTGTGCTGTCACATATAATTCTGGAGCTTTTTACATAGAAAAACCGTTCTTTTCTTCCAGGACCACTGCGTACTTTTTGTTATATTTACAACAAGGTGGCCACTGTTGACATTTGTCGGTACACTTGCCATCTCGGTCGGTCGTTTGAGGTTGCCGAACAATGACAAGGTCTTCGGTACTTCCACCAGTGGGCATGTCAAGTACTAGTTGTTGTGGTGCTAGAAACGTACTTTGAAAGTGTTTATTTCATTCTAATTCGGTGCTTGATGGCTCCGCTGTCTGACATGGAAACCAGGTTATTTGCTGTTTTTGTCATTTATTTGCTCATACGTTTGGCACAGTTAACTAAAAAAATCAGCAGTTACTTACAATATTAAAAGCAACTTCAAGCTCTAAGAGCAAATGGAATCAAATATAAAATAGAACACTACAAAGAAGACATCTCATGAGCGGAGTGGTTCATTCATACGCAGTCAAAAAACTAAGAATTCTGATTTTTAGAGTAATTTATGGAATTGAAGCCAACTAAAAGAACCAGCTCGCAGCTGAGACGTCTGAACCACAAACGCTGGACTATTCAAGTACATACCTACAGGTGAACTTCACATAAAGACCTACGGCTGAAGTGCTTGTGGTAAATAAGATCCAGACAGACACCTACTGAGATAGATCAACCATAACCAACCAAAAAACATCTCAAGTAAAACACACGAGTTGTTGGTATATTCTACACCTACCTGTCGGTTAACGTGGTGGCCTTCCTTGACACCAGCAAGAGGAACGTACTCAATCAGTCCTTTCATTATTGCAGATAGCAGAAAACTGAGTCTCCTCGGTACTTGCAGTCTGCAGCTTCTCTCTGTTAAGGGTAGATATGGTACCGCCAATGTGCAAAACTGAAAGCACCGAGATGTAGAGGGCTTTGTTATCTTTCTGATACTGATATTCGAGATGCTTTACTTATACTAAGGGAAACCACACCTGCAACTTGTTGCAAAATGAACTTGTAACAATTGGCATAGTTGGGAGGATGAACCTAAAGTTCTATTTATAAACAGCTACCTCTTGGTACATCTGGATTTGCACAGGATGCGTCTTAAAGAAAACACCTCTCCTCCAGTCGATAGTGTGTTTGTATCTCAGGGGCTTTCATTGATTTCACCATTTTTGTAGCAGCCTTCATCTGAGTTACAACTCGTCGAATGTTGCCATTTTTAGCATTCTTCCAAGACTCTCAGGAAAATCTTCGAAGGATGCCTTCACAATCTTGCCGTCACTATAAAAAAACGAACTGACCAATATGTCAACCTCACACCCACCGTATACCTTCGGTACCATCTACAGAACCATTGCAAAGTTTACGGGCACCATACGCCAATTATTGACTTTGAGAATTGTGGAACAGAAGTTAATTACATCATAAGTGACCGATAATGATAAAATCATTCAGTCCCTGATACTGTCTCTGTTACTCTCATTATGAACTGACAAACTTGCACACTTCTGATGCAAAAGCAATCCTTCAGCCGTAACCAAATGGCAATAACAGGGGATCTTGAATCTGATGCTTACATGTAAAATAATAATCATGTAAAACTCAGAATACCCATCAGATGAATGACCATAAAGAAGTATTAATAAACTCTAAAACCCACTGGTCAATGAATTTGGAGTAGATGTGGTTGTATCTTCCCCACCATGCTCACAGTCATTAAAAATGGCATTAATTATAACTGCTGGAGTCTTTGAAGCTTTATTATGAACCTTTCAACTATCCTCATCATGGTTTGAGCAAGTTGCACCAGGCCAAGCTCCTTGCATTCAGTCACAGCTTCAGTCAAATCAGAACTATCTTGAATATAATCAAGATCTTCAAAGTCTTTCCTCCACATCATAGCCAAGCTTCTTCAATGGAGCTCTAAACCTATGACATATGGCCTGCTTACCAAAATTTACAGTTAATTGATATTTTTTACATTCGTAAGTAAACTCAAACGAGCAGTCTCTGCATATAAATGCAACAATCAAGCTCAGGCTGCAAGAGAAAGACCTAATTACTTGGGTTCAACTGACATTTCACTTGAGTACTTTTAAGCTAGGAGAACCCAGAACACCCACAAGACTGATTGTTTGTGTTGAAAAGTCAGTCAAAGCCATGGAACTTGTGGGCGAGATCAACAATGCAACATCAGCATGCATAAACAAACAAGGAACCCATCTTTGAAGTCTTGGCCTAAACAAATATTACAGTCCATTATTTTGCCTGTTTGGCAAGATGAAAATGTCAGTAAAGTCATTCTGTCTAACAGTTTCCATCTGTGATTGCAAAAATACTGTTGAGTTGTAGGATAACAGCTGGTTAGCATCTAAATGATGATTCTTCAACTACTGGAGTATTTCTTGACCAGAAAATAAGTAGATAAGTGCTTCAAAACTCTTGTGGATGGGAATTTAGGTATTTCACTCCGCTTATGAAAACTTTCACAAGAGCGAAAGGATATAGGGATGGTTCGAAATTTGTAAAGGAAAGATTGCTTGAAAGTTCAAAATTTGGGATAGAATGTGCAATTCTCACTCAATTGCTTTAACAAAGTGAGAGCCATCAAAGCTACACTGCAACTTCCTTGAGAAAGAGTTCAACATTCATGATGTGAGAATTGTGTGTAAACAGACATATACGAGGAGAAAATCTTCAATCCTCTTCTAAGTCTTCATCTTGATACACTAACTTATTACAGCATTTGAAATCTTCAATTGTTATGTGATGTAAGAGTGTACAAAAGTGCTTTCTTAGCAAACCATAATATTTGGCAACTGGAACCATTCAATGCACATACAGACCATTGAGGTATACAGAAATTAATTAATTGATTTTGTATTGAGGACCAAAACTGTACACCTACCTAAAGAATGTCACCAAGAATCTGATGGGGACATGTTGCTGATACTCCTAATTCAATACTTAAGAACTAAAAAATATAAGCCTTATATAGAAGTCTAGATATGCTAATACACAAAAGCTCCAATGATAGTAGTTGTAGATGCAAATTTACAATCAAAGACATTCAAGGATGAATAAATAAAAAACAATATGTACCTTATATGCTTTGCAATTTACTTAATCCAAGTTAATTTTTTCTATAAGATTCTTCACTATTATCTTCTACTCTTGTACCAACTTTTTATAATGACCACATCTAATCAAAAGCAAGAAAAACCATTAATAGATATTTAATGACCATATTTAATTAAAAGTTTTAAAAACTATTAATAGATATCTAATGACTATATTTAATCAAAAGTAAGAAAATTTATTAATAAATATCTAATGCCAATGTAGTTAGATAAATAATAATATAATATAGCATATGATCAACAAGCACCTAAAAAAAATACCAAAGTGCATAAAATTCAATAAGCTATTTGTTTTTATTTTGAATGATTAACTTATTAAAGTTGCTAAATAAGAACTTTACCAATGCATTAGATCCGTTTGAGTCCTTATCTTTCTTTGAGCTTGACTTACCATTTAAATAATCTCGAATAAGAGTTTTTACTTGTATTTGTACATAAAAAAAACAAGAAGATTGTCAATGCTATTTAACATGATTAGATTGTCAATGCTATTTAACATGATTACTTGTATTTGTACATAAAAAAAACAAGAAGATTGTCAATGCTATATTTTTTAATAATGCTATTTAACAAGATTGTCAATGACTATATTTTTTGTCAATATAGTACAAATTCATAATATATTGACAAAAAATATATGTACTTTATATTTTTCAAATCATAATACTAATGCTGAAAATAATGTAAACAATAATCATAAATATCTATTGGAGGACATAATCTACAATAGATTATCAATAGATTTGGTGATTAGTCCAAACCAAAGACCTTAATAGTTGAAAAACCTTGGATTCCATATTGATGTACAAGGAAGAGGATTTAGTTATAAAAAATTCAAATTAATATATCTTATTTCAAAAATACACTCTGTTCTTTTCAATATTTTGTTTGATTTTATTAAAAAAATTCTAAAAGAAATAAGGTCAATAGAAGCTAGATTGCAAACAAATAAAAAAAATTCAACTATAAACATTGTAAGGGCAATGCTTATCAATCTGCCATTTTTATTATTATTATTAGAATAATATTCAAAAGAAAATCTAATATTATATAATATAAAGTAATTAATAGAATTTTTTTATTCAAATGATTATTACACTAATTACCCATAAGAAATCCTTGGATGCATCCGTATCTATTGCAATAATTATAATAATGCCTCTCAAAGCAATTGCCACTTTTTTCCACACATGAGCCAAATTCTTATAATATCCATACCAATTGGCTATTCCATATTAGAACTATTCCATCTATTCCAAATTTAACCATCATATTAAAATGAATCCAATTTACAATATTCTTATAATTTGAAATATAAAATAATTTTATCTTGTATTGCTACAACTATATTCTCCTCAAGAGCATCTTTACTAGCCTTCTTGGCTTTATGATGCTCAATTTGTAAATAACATTTTGGCCTATAATTATCCATTAACTCCAAAAAAATATAATACAAGTGCAAAAACCAAAACTTCTCAATATAAGAGCCAACAACCAATGATATAATACCAAGTTAGAAATCATGGATTTTTTTCACAAAAAAGTATTAGTATGTATGATAGAAATTGCCAAAAAATATTAATTAGCATCTTGTAGATAATATTTTTAATCAATAATAAACAAACCATATACACCTTATTCTTAAAATTCAAAAAAATTAATTGTACAACATCTAAAGAGGATCTATATAATATAAATTTAGATCCAGCTCTGTACATCACTATTGAAAGTGCCATTATAACTAATATAGCCATCATTGATACTAAATTCTAAAACAATAATTATAAACTATCAAAGCACCATAAAAATAACTCTTTCAAATCCTCAAACAATAATACACTTATATCTCAATCAAACTCACTCTCTAATATAATAAAAATCAATTCAAGACTTTGTCAAGAACACGAATTAAATGTTAATGTTAATAATAAAATATGGACTCTTTCTTGCTTCTAGTCTAATCAAGAGTCTCATATATTTTCCAATCTTTGGCAATAGCCATTCTAGTTTCTTCTTGAATATACATATTTCTTTATTTCTATCTTGTTATTTTCTTTTGACATAGTTTTTTATTAACTTACATATCTGTTTTAGTTTGTGTCCTTCACAGATTGAGAAGAGTTGTCCAATCATCTTGATGGTAGTTGATGGTACTCTCAAATATTACTCCAAATTTTGATTTACTCATTCTGTTTGTCCATCAATTTGAGGGTGGAAAGCTGAGGATAATTTTATATCCACCTTCAATATTTTGAAAAGAGTCCTCCAAAATCTTGATTTAAATTATATTCCTCTATCTGATATAATATCCCTTAGTAGTTTTGATAGCAATAGATATTATCAAAGAAGAGTTTAGCTGTTTCTTCACCTATAATAGATTTTGTACATGGTACAAAATGTACCATCTTGGTAAAACGATCTACAATCACAAATATAAAGTTATATAAACTTGACTTTGGAAGATCCATGATAAAATCCATAGAAATAAAAGACCAAGGTTGTTCTGGTATAGGTAATGATTGGAGAAGTCCATAAGGTTGGTGATGAAGAGTTTTTGATCTTGAACAAACGTCACACGACTGTACAAACTCTTTAATAACCTTTTACATGTGAAGCCACCAAAAATCTCTCGATATTAGCTCTAAAGTCTTATTATATTCAAAATGTCATGCCGTAGGGAGGTTGTGATGAGCTTCTAGTTTAATTCAAGAGTCTCATGTATTTTCTAGTCTTTGGCAATAGCCATTCTAATTTCTTCTTGAATATACATACTTCTTTATTTCTATTTTGTTATTTTTTTTTGACATAGTTTTTTACTCACTTACACATATATTTTAGTTTGTGTCCTTGATACACTTGTACTCTTCTTTAATTTTAGTTTCTTGCTAAACCTCTTGCAATTACGACTTCTAATTATCTAGGAGTTCATCACTAGTTAGTAGCACTTTGATTGCCAATGTATAGATATTTTATAAATTTTTATAGATTTTAATTATTAAAAAATTAGTCATTTTTATAGATATAACCAAGTATTATAGAATATTGATAAAGATTTTATTCTATAAGACTTTTAGTGAGTTCTAAAATTTTGATTGGCTTTGATAGCGAGATATTTAAAATTTGTCTAATTTGGAGAAAGGTTGTCACATGAATGGATTGAATCTTGCTAATGTGGTATAGAGATAAGTTGAGTTAGCAATAGTGGGTGTTGAAGTATTGGCATATATGGTACAATGAGGTAAGTGCCAAAGAAATTCATCTAGGATTATTATGTTTATATACGACTTTAAGGCAACACTTTATATTATTTGTGATTAAGCTCACATGCTATATTAATGACAAGAGAAATTTGCTTTCAAATCCTTTAGTTCACTTACAAATAAATAAATAAACAATTACAATATAATTGTGAGAAAAAGAAAAAACAGACATGTAAAAACTATATATATATATATATATATATATATAAGCTTATTTTGAATTCCTATTATACTAATATATGTATTTTGATAAGATTAGGACATATAATATAAACATCATTTAACTATTGGATAAAATTTATCTTCTTTTAAGTAATAAATTGGTGGCTTCCAAAACTTAATTAAAAATCATGAATTTTGTAAACATGATAAATTTTCTTCTAAAAAAATTATTTAATTTCAAATAATATATTAATTGTAATTGAATGTACCAACTTGTAATAACATCGAAAAAAATTAGGTACATTTTAAAAAGGTATTATATGAATTTTATGTTTATAAAAAAATGCACCATTAACTTTATCTAATGTGGATGAATATTGTGTGTCAAATTTAAGAAATTTTCTATGATATTAAAAAAAGAAGTAGTCCAAGTAATGTCCAGTATTTACTTTATGCAAATTTAAAAAATAAAAACATATCATAGTATGTCACAACATAATATTGTAATGACATAAAAAATCTTATTAAAAAATATTAGTAAGACTTTATAGGTTTCCAAACATAATAGTGACTCAAAACAACAAAATAGACAATACTTTTAGCAAAGTTAAATCTTCAAGAAAAACTTTAAAATAATAATAATAATAATAAATCATAAATATCAGTAATAGAGTTTTTAATAATGCTACCATTAATATTTACATGTTTTTAAACTTATCAATTCTATACATCCCATGCATGCAAAAATAATTCAATAAACACATAAATAAATAAATAAATGAATATTATAATTTTCATAGAATAGTACACCATAGTGCGATCATGTAAAAAGTCTAATTATGATTCTAACGATACAACAAACAAGGTAGTTGCACTGCAGAAGCTACAGAATGAAGCATTAAAGTTCACTCAACTTGAGCAAAATTCACTCCATCTAGCAACACTAAAGTCTGAGATTAACAACTTGTAGGACCCAGTTGTTGTGAAAGCTGAGGCTTCACTGAAAATGAAAATTGCAACCTATACTTGTGGATGGATGTGTTCAAATCTGCCTCCCAAACTGTGTATCATGGGACTTCTTTTGCATAACTCAGATTGTGTTATTTTGACTTATTTGTGCTCACAAGTTCCAGTTTGGAGACGTTGTGGAGGTTTTGCAGTTCTTCCATTTGGTTGTATAATCCCTGTGGAATCTGCCCTGGCTTGTTTATAATGGATTATACTTTGGCGAGGTCTTTTGTGGATAAAAAGACAAGTGGCTTTGTATGCGTGTGCTGATTTGAGGAAATTGTGTACTGCTTTGCTGGGTAGTTAAGTTCTGCTTCCACGGTGATGCAGGATTCTAGAGCGGATCCGAGCGTCTTAAGTTTTGATTTGTGAGTCTAATCTACCAGAAATGCAACATCTTCAAGGTAAAATTGATTGAGTATTATGTTGGGCTCTCTAATCAAAAGTATGAGATAGAAGCAGTTGCGTATGAGCTGCGGAAGAGGGGGGGGATGTGTGTGTGTGGTGGTGGGTGGGGTGTGTGTGTGTGTGTGTGTGTGTGTTTTTCTCGAACCTCAAACGAAGGGTGAAATTCAGGCACGGACAGAGCAATTTTGCCCTAAGATCGGTGGTTGAGTTTTTATTTGCAAGTAAGGGTAATGCAATGATGGAATTTGAAGAAAATGTGGGAGGACTGTGCTTGCAAGCAAGACCTCCTTTATCCCCAACGAAATGGATTCTATGGCTCATTCTAGACTTACGAGAGATGCAAAACATGGTCGCTTGGGCTGCTTGAGAGCTGGAAATTTTGAAAAACTCCATCACTATACTTTTTCTTCAAGTTGAAAAGATCGATAACATGTATTCGAGTCTTTATGAAGAGTTATTAGATGAGAAGGATGAAAATGGAAACTTCCAAAACAAGCTAGTAGGGGGTTGATAAGATGTCTTTTGCTGAGAGACTACCAGCTATTAGAGTCGCTGCTTTTAAGAAAAAACAGCTGGCTGAGCTTCACGAGGGCATGAAAACAAACATGCAAATACAAAAAACAAGACACTGTCAATGAATCGGAAGATGAGCTCTCAACGCTGGCATTTACTCGTAACAATCTGAATTTACTCGTGCAGCAACGTTAATGGCTTGTCAGGGAGTGTGAAATCCTGCACAGGAGCCTCCAGGAATGCAATGCTGAGATTGTAGAGCTGAACCATGAAACTCATTAACCCAAAAGCTATCATCCACGTTGAGCGCAGGTACAGCATGAATGCTAATTCCGAGGCTAGTTCTCAGCAAACACTTCTCCAAGAGGAGCTTGCGAAAACCAGTGAAAAGTCCTGCTATTGTTAACATCAGGTGGTGTCACTAAGGATTAGAGTAGAAAGATTCTGAGTTGTGAGGTCTTCGGAGAAAACAAGTGGAGATGCAACTGCATGGTGACAATGTTATCTGAATGGAACGTAGTTTCATGAACAAATAAAACAGAGATGACATTTAGGTGTTTTGTGCATCTGTTTTGTGCAAAGAAAAACGGAAGTCGGAGTCTGACTTTTATAAATTCTCCATGGAGAAAGCATTATTACTGGGCAGAAAGATAAGTCACTATTTTGTGTCTCTAGCTCATCGAGACATCCTTCTACTAACGATCAACTTTGTTCTAGTACTTTTGTGGTTGTGATGTGTATGTGGTAATTTTCCTTCCTGCTTGTGGTTCACAGGAGACAAGATGCTGAATGGCAAGGACCCCATTCAGCAAGTGCTGCGTCCAAGGTGTCCAGCTGAGTACGAAATTTTCATGTGAAGAGGACACTTCTTTACTTTCAGGTATGAATGCAAAAGGTTTGTACCGATTTGACGTAACTTCCCACTAAATGTTTACCCTTAGTTGTGCAGAAAATGAGGCATGCGTGGATATTTCTCTGACCTGAAATCGACGCTTACGCGATTCTTGTGAACTTGCTCCAGATTTACGTGCAAATGCCGGCATTAATTTATCAATGAAATCTTTTGCAAAGCACTGGAAGCGGTACAGGAATTGCATGTCATGTACACAAGTACTCCTCTAGTTGCCTCTCTTTTTTCTTTAGGGTATCCGCGGGGTACTTAGTGAGTCTAAATTCTATTCATCAGGGCATGGATTCGGCGCATTGATAAACTTAAGGTTCGCACAAAAGGCCACAAGAATATTTGCTGATGAACCTGATGGATTGTAGTATGTAAATTATTTTCAACATTTTGCAAACTGCGTATAATGACTGAGATTAATTACAGACATTTTATCATTGAAGAAGTGTGAAGACATTAAACTAAAACGTTGCATTGATTTCACAGGTTTAATCCAGGCAGGATACTAACAAGGCAACCCTAAATTGACGGGAGGCCTTGCAATGTATTGATTTATGATACATCTCTACATAGTCGTGTTTCTACAAAGCCATCTGAAACTCATACTAATCATCATGTGGGTCAATGGATTGATCAAAGTTTGTGGTTCTCATACCTCTAGCAGAATCTTTTAAAACGTGTTGATGCCTGGCATGAGGTGTTTGTACCCGATAGATCCGGTAGATTTTGGTGCGAATTGAAATTCAGACGACCTCGACATGTTTGTAATTAAAAAGATGTATGTCCAATGGTGCACCTTCCTTGTTATAGAGATTAACAGCAATATGGAGGCGTTACATGCAGGGATAGGGTCCAACTGTATTTCCTCGCAATGTCTTTAAGAATGTCGCTTCACTTTGAAGTAGAATGCTTGTGCTTACTGCACTTTTTGTAGCAGCATACATGTGGATTCCGTGTTAAGTCCTCTGTACACTTAGGATACCCGTAGGTGTCTAAAAACTGCAGGGTTGTCTGCAATGATAGATTTCGAGAGCTTGTAGTTTTGTAATATAATGCACATGTTATTTTGGGGTAATGAGGCTATTGAGTGACTACATTTCTTGGATCATTTATATTAAGTTGGTGTAGATGTGATCAAGATTCATACCCATGGTTTTGGGTGATTCCGCCAGCAATACACAGCTGATTCCGATCCTACACAGCTGCAATGTGGCTGAGGTGTTTACTTTTTATGCTAGCAAATAGAAATAAACAAATAAGTAGATTAAAATAAATACCCAATTTCTTAAGTTGGTGGGAAGTCATTCAGAAATCGTTTGAAACTATTGAGAATGGACCTTCATTGAGCAATCTTGTAATCATACTTCAAGGTCGAAGAGGTTGAAACAGTATTCGACAAGTATCGTTTCCTTGGTCATTGTAGAACCTTTATTATTTTTCATGAATGCAACAGTCGTGAGCTAAACAAGTCTGCTTTTCCAAGCGTCTCGTTTCAGTAAAACCATGACAAGATACGACGTGAATGTAATGTTTCGAATAACCAAATGGGTTGTGCTTAGGACGGTGTTTCATTTGGTAAAATGTCCTTGCTTTTGCTTTACACAGTAAAATGAAAGATGTGTGGTGAGCCGTATGTGCCCTCCGCTTATACAAAACAAGGCGAAGGATCATATATTTTAAAAAAAAAGGGACGTAGAGGTCCAGAAGTGGTTACAAATTGGCATTCCGGCTCAAATCAAGCCACAGAGCATGGAACGCTAGCTCCGAACAATGAAATCGTGTTCTGAGAGCAGAAATAAACGCCTCATTTTGGTACGTTAAAGGGGTCGAACAGACCTTTGTGTAAGTTTCCTTGTTTCCAGCCTCAGTCTCCGCCCCACCACATTCACACACTGCCAAGCCTCCCACTAGCAGCCAATTCCTCGGCAACGCCATAGTTCCAATCCTGTTCAGTTCAAAATCCTCTTTCCTACACAAAATAACACTATATATAAAAATACGAATATATCTCTTTATTCGGATTCCACCTGGGCAATACAACCTATGATTGGAATGAATGCTGTTCCGACCAGGTTTACCTGGAGGCACGAGCCAGGGAGGGACAGGCCTTGCAAAGCAAAAGAAAAGCAAAGCAAAGCAAAAGAAAAGCAAAGCAAAGCAAAGCAAACTCAATTGTGTGGGTGGGTCCATGAAAACTCGACAGAATGGCACTGAGGGGGCTCTGGAGAAAGCATTCCCACGCATTAATGTCATCGTGCTTCTCTGTTCCATTGTTTTGGAAGTTACCCATCTAGCTCATCATTGAGCCTTTTGTATTGATTCCCACTGTTGTGGAAGGAGTTCAAGTAGATTTTGGCTTTAATTGTGTAGTTTTTTGCCAGAATATTTATTGGAATTTCTTTTGTATAGACAGATATCTCCATAAAATATTTATTCATAGAATTGTATTTGTTGACTTATCTTGATGCTTGGCAGTGTAGCTATTGCATATATATATATATATATATATATGATGATTTTTTTTTTTTGACATAAGGATAGGGTTTATCCAATGCATTGATAGGGTGAAACAAGGTACAAAAAGACAACTTAAGTTAAGAGTATTGTGTAATAAAACTAATATTACTTTTTACTTCTTTATATATTCATGTATTATCTAGCCACATTGTGGTACTCTAAAATTCTATTCAATTAGCTTATGTATTTTAGAATCAATTAGGTATTTTACTATCTAAGATTTGACATATTTTTTGAAAAGACTTTTCTCATGTTTGGAATGTTTTTAAAATTTCCTTCTTATGGCTTTTCAACTAATTTGCGTGTATTCTAATAAATCCATCCAAATCATACTTCTAATGTAGAGGTCACTTCATACCTCATGTTCAATCATAAATTAGTTTCTTTACATCTAAGTAGTCTATGTCAAAGACACGAACTAAAACAGATGCATAAGTTAGTAAAAACTATGTCAAAAGAAAATAACAAGATAGAAATAAAGAAGTATGTATATTCAAGAAGAAACTGGAATGGCTATTGCCAAAGATTAGAAAATACATGAGACTCTTGAATTAGACTAGAAGCAAGAAAGGAGTTGATAAGAGTGAAGAAGGCTTTACTCTTGTCTCTATTTATACTATCTATCTAAGAGTTACGTGGCGGTATTCTATAAGACCTCCTACACGTGTTTAATTTGTAAAACACGTGTCAAACTTGTAAGATAAGTTTTCCACATGTGCGCCACGTACTTGGCTTGTTTCGCAAGCTACCAACATATGTGACAGATGGCTAGCTTGTTCCACAAGCTACCAATATGTGCAACATGTGGCTAGCTTGTTGATGAAGTTTCTAACCTATCAATCACCTATAGACATGTATAAAACTGATTTTGTATCTATGAAGCTTATAGAAAGCTTCTTTCTAAGATATTATCAAATTAACTTATTTTATCTATTTCTATTAATCTATATTAATTAAATAGTTACTGGAATAAATCTTATGTCCATGATATTATCCCCCCTTCTAGGGACGAGTTCCATAAGGAGCTGTGATTATATGTTAAGAAAGTCCATGATATGTCGAATTGTGCTTACCATGTATTCTAATCTTTGTTCCCTTTGAAGGTAGTTGATAAGTCCTTTCATCCATTGATAGTGTCCCATACTAGGGCAAGAGGACCACCCTATTATTTGATGATTGTTGAGGCCTTCATAACTTCTTTCAAAGAAAACATTTAGAACACCATTAGGAGTAGTTCCTACCTCTAAAAGTATTATTAAAGATCGAAAGTCTCTTCGAAGGTCATGATACCAAACACATTATATTTCACTATAAATCCAAAGAAGGATATGTCGTTCTTGAAGGTCTTCATCTTTATTTCATCGTCTTGAAGATTGTGATAATCGTAATGTTTTGTTTGATAAGTTAGCAAACAATCGTTCTTGAATAGAATTTGTTAGTTATTGATCGTCCATTTCTTTAGTACAAATAAATTTAAGGAAATAACAAACAATGATAAAAAAATAGAATGAAACCTCTATAGAACCTGCTTTGCTTTATAGCAAAGATCTTCTTGACTCTTTATCTTGGTTTTGACGGATGTTGTCAATGAAATACATTGACATTTGTTGATGTATTTGTTAGATTCCTAGATGGCTGCCATATGCATTCACTAATATCATATCCATGCCAATGTACAAGATATTCTAGTTGATTTCAATGTCGCCTTGAATCTAAAATCTCTTCAGCCTTGAATTCTTCATTGTTGTCCACTTCTATAGGATGCGGTGGCATTTGTATTCTTTATATATCTTCTTTGTCTTGTATGGCTCGAGTAGTGACACGTGGAATACATGATGAATCTTTATAGATTTTGGTAGGCATAATCAATAAGCAACATGATTGATTTGTTCACAAATTGAAAAAGGTCCAAGCCTATGATAATCCAACATGTTGCAAAGACGGATAGTCTTGATATTACGAAAAAATAACCATATCTTATCGCCCATGTGGAATTGAGGTTGTTCTTTGCAATAGACATCTGTATTGATTTTTTGTCATTCTTGAGCTTTCTTTTGTTGTGCCTTCATTATTGCATATAGATCTGACAAAGGATTTGCCAAATCTTTTGTCATAGGATTATCAACTTTTGAAAAGTCAAAAATATCAAGTCATAGATGATAATTGTAATTTACAAAGAATGGAATTTGTTTAGTAGAAGAATGTACCAAATTATTATAAATAAACTCTGCCAATGGTAAAAAAATTTTCTAATCATCTTGATGGTAATTGATGGTACATTTCAAATATTGTTCCAAAACTTGATTTACTTGTTCCGTCTGTCCATCAATTTGAGGGTGGAAAGCTAAGGATAATTTTATATCCATCTTCAATATTTTAAAAAGAATCCTCTAAAACCTTGATATAAATTATATTCTTTTGTCTGATATAATATCCCTTGGTAATCCATGATAGCGATAGATATTATCAAGGAAGAATTTAGTTATTTCTTTACTTATAATAGATTTTATATATGATATAAAACGTGCCATCTTGGTAAAACAATCTACAATCACGAATATAGAATCATATAAATTTGATTTTGGAAGTTCTGTGATAAAATCCATAGAAACAAAAGATCAAAGTTGTTCTGGTATAAGCAATGGTTGGAGAAGTTTATAAGGTTAGTGACGAGGAGTTTTTGATCTTGAACAAATATCACGTGACTGTACAAATTCTTAATAACCTTCCACATCTGAGGCCACCCAAAATCTCTCAATATTAGCTTCAAAGTCTTATTATATCCAAAATATCCTGTTGCAAGGCGGTTGCGACAAGCTTCTAGAGCACGTAGCCGTGCTGCATCTTCTAAAATATATAGGCGTCCTTCGAAATAGAGAAAATTGTTCTTGAACTCAAACTTGGAAGTATCATGAGACTTAGATGAATTATTCTTAAGCTCATGGATAAGAGGATGTGAAGACATACTCAACTGGATTTGCTTGACAAAAGTGGAATCAACAATTAATGTTGATTTCATTGCTGGAAGATGAAATTGCTTTGGCTTCAAGAAAGTCATTCTTTGTTGATCAAAAGTAGAATCTTCTTCTTTTAATACAAGATAAGAACGTCTTGAAAGGACATCAGATAGATCTTATTATTTTCTTAGGCGATAGGTGATAATAAACTCAAATCTTGACAAAAACATGCTTCAACGAGCTTGGCGATGATTCAATACGTGCGCAGATATAAAATATTCAAGGTTCTTGTAATCCATATATATGGTGTCGTACTATAATTGCTTATAGTATGTAAAATCCACTCAAAATGCATAATATGTTTATAGGTTTAGATATGTTAGAATGGTTAATAAAGTAAATTAAAGGGGATTGATGTAAGAAAATTTATTTTAGATTTTTATTTAGTTTGGTTATGGCTTTTAAATTATATAGAATCTAAATATTTAGTATAAAGCCTTGAGAGGCAATTGGGATTCAAAGAAGAAGAATTAAACTATTAAGAGGCCTATTTAGAAGGATGAAGACAAAGTGAGGATGAATGAAGACAAGGGGTGAAGTTCTTCATTCCTATTGGCCAATGGTCATGTCTAATAGGCTTTGAGGAGGCTGCCTACAACAAGAACAAGGGTTTTGGCAACTTCAAGAAGACCATTTGAAAATCAAAGACTGGAATTAGAAAGCTTGTTTTTTAGGCTACAATTTTGGTATAAAATTTGAGAGATTTAGAATTTTTATGAGGGAGAAGTAGGCACTTGAAATTAAGGTGTGCAAATTGTACCTAATGTCACACTTTTGAGGATTGGAGGAGTTGTATGGAAGTTTTTGGAAATTGAAAGGTGCGATTGGAGAGGAAATTTTAAGATCTATAACTAATGAGGAAAAATTATTATATTTAAAATTTTTTAAATAAAGAGATATTGGGAGTGAAAGATAGCAGATTAAATTCCAAGGTAGTAAGTAGGTCATTTTGTTCATAGTGATGGGTTTTGCCATATTTTGAGTTTCTGGATGAATTTTTTTCTAAAAATTTCCAAGAAGGTGAATCTTTGTGCTAAAAAGCTATATATCAAAGTTTTATAGCATTTAGACATTTGATTTGTAAAATATGAAGAATTTAGTACACGAGTGTTTGTAAACAAAGATTTGAAGCTACTGTTAGGATTTTAATGATATCTAAAGATCAATAACAAATCAATGGCTGAAATTTATTGTGTTAGTTATTAAAAGCATATTAGTACTTCATGTAAAATTTTAATAGATTAATTGAATTAAGCTAA
>JAWRVF010001558.1:0-59469 GCA_036785485.1 Physcomitrellopsis africana | reverse complement strand
TGTTCACCTTCTGGTCATTCAAGAAGGTTACCAGCCACTGTGCTGCAGCTACTTCCGCCACCGCTTCCTGTTTGGGGAGTACTTTGTAGCGGTTAGTTTGCACGGCGTGCTTCCCGAGGTCGATGGCCTGGGTTTCCATCACCTGAACATCATTTCAATTCAAATTGGGATTCAGATGAGTGTTTTAGGTAATTTGAGACAAAAATACACCAGGGGTCTAGAGAGAGACTTTGTACGTATGAGATCCTACACCGTAGCTTGACAAACTGCAACAGCACAACCGACGGCGTTTGAAACTGGAAAAAGTCTCTCCCGACTCAGGTCAATGGGGTTACCATCGTATGCAAGTCGGGCAAAACGTCTTTGAGAACGCCCAGCCCGGCGGTCGTTGTGCCGAAGTTGAGGGCCATTGTTACCACCTTCAATCCAGCAGCGAGAAACGGCTGAAGATTGGTCCATCGATCGCCTGCAACCTTCTGATTGATCTCGCAGCCCGGCGCGCCCGCCACGACGTGCGGCTGCTGTGCGTGCTCGCAGAACAGGTGCAGCTGCACGCCCTTGATGCTCATTCGGAGGCTCGTGACCAGTTTCTTCGTCTTACTTGACGTTTCGGTGCACAGAACGAGACGCGGCACCATGCGCGTCGTCGATTGCACCTGAATCACACCATTTCAGTCCACATAATTTGAGTGTTTTCTGGTTGTCTGAGATAAGAATCCGCTAAAAGAAATAGGACGATACAGTATGTCTATAGCGAGACTTAAATAGAGAGAGATTAGGACTCCTGCAGACAACAACAGTTCAGTTCAAACGTGGAGACTTTCAATCCAATAATTGCGACTATAGAGGATGGCATTCTGTACATGAAATGAGACAGGGTGTAACAACACAACCGATTTGGAATGGTGGAAACACTCCCTATTGATCATGTCACTGTGTGGGAGTGATTACCTGCGTTCTGATGCAACCCGTTCAGATATTCGTGATGTCGCTCGTGCTGGAGCTTGAGTTGCTCGTGATGGAGCTTGGTGTGCTGGAGATGTCGTTTTTCATACAGCTTGGCTTACTCCTTGTGTCGCCTTGCATCTAACGCTTGCCAGTTCTCCGTGATAGCTTTCAACTTAGCGACCTGCTGATTGACAGCAGTATCGTTGCCTCCAGAGTGTTTGGTGTCCTGGATCTTCTGGAGCTGTTTTAGGGTGTCCTGCAAATGAGCCATCATCTTCTCTTGGTTTTTCGCTTTCTCTTCTCTCCGCGCTTTCTTATCTTGCTCCTTCAATTCCCTCGCTGCTGCCTTATCTTTCTGCCTTTGCTCCTTGGCGGCCTGGTTGATCTTTCGACGCTCTTCCTCCGCTGCGTCGCTATCGCGATATCTGGGTGGTGGGCTGTCGCCTGGGGAATATGTGGGTGGTGAGTTGTCGCTTTGATATCTGGGTGGTGAGCAGTCGCCCAGACTCATGCTCGCAAACCCTTGATCGAAGATGTGGGTCTCACTCCGAGCAAGTGAGCTAATCTTCGGATGCACCCTTGATGCCACTACTTTTCACATAAACAACACAATTTCAGTGATGTCATTGTGGATTTAATCACTGTCCGCTCGTGAGCATTTGCCTATACCCTAAACACCAGACCCTGATTCTTGAATTCTAAACTCCCAACTGTGCACTGCGAACTACATGGACATGGCAGACGACTCATAGCATGTTAGAAACTGTGAAAGAACCTGGTTGTCGCATTCAAACCTGAATTTCGTCTGGCAAGCAACGAAGCTGCTGCAGCTTCCTTGGTGCTCTTGAAGCTATCCACGAGCTCTGCGAGCTTGTCCACTTTCTCCTCGTTGCCTTGGTTGCCGAAATCGTCCATGGATTCTATGATTTTCTGATACAACTCACCCAAACCGTCGTCTTCCTCGTCATCGTCGTCAAACCTGGAAGCTTCGTCTGTCTCAGCACTGAAGCAGTCGATATGCATGGACACATCACAGACGCTGCATCGATACAACCAGGTTTCATCTGACGGGGTATCGCAGAGGGCGCACTGCTCAGACACCAGTGGAAAATAATCTACCATCACACGGTGAGAAGGATTGATTCGACAGAGAGGCATGGATGGAAGAACCGCGCACAATGGGTGCAGATCGAAGTCACACCGCTCCTTGGTGCACGTGTAATAGAAAGTGTGGAGTATGTCATCGCCGCACCCATCGCAACAGCATGACAGAAATTTGCCTTTCGATGACTTGTGCACCAGCTTGAGCTTGTGAGGATGGCTTCTATGCGTCAACGACTTGGCGTACTTCGCGCAGCGTGCATGCACAGCAAAGTTGGTGCAGTCGGGACACTTGTACACCCAAAGACTGACATCTTCCTCTGCTTCTCCTTGGCAACATTGACACTTGATGTCCTCTTCATCTTCATGTATGTAGTATCTTTGTAACGGATGCTTGTGGTAGTAAACCTGAACACCACAACACACATCAACTTAGCGTATTAAAGTTCTAGGCTCCAATTTGAACCCGCGGGACTTACTGTCAGATTTCTTGGGACAAGATAAGTCCTTAAAAACCAACTAGTGCCAGCACATCTGTTGGCTCAAATGAGACCGACCAGGATATAATTTAGAGCAACGGATGCTTTCATTCAGTGCAAGGTGGGACGACCAATGAATTCTGTGAAAACTGAAAACACTTGCAATGTCACAGAGAATGATATTACCTTGACTTCCTCCTCGAGTTCTACGCACTGTTTGTGTGCGTCAAATTGGCAAGATTCGCAGTGGTAGAGGTCGGTGTAGCCTGCTTCTCCACACATGTCACACCCATAGTTGCCAGAGTAAGGTGATTTCTGCAGGAATTCGAGTGCATGGATAGACGATCCTGCACATGGCAGCACATGGCAGCACTGCCTCGTCGTGATGGCCTTCTTCATCAGCTGAAGTCAGCGTTAATGAGCCTAATTGTTTTGGATAAGATATTAAGCTTCTACAAATATTCATATTAAAGGTAATCAAAGATGTGAGGTTACCAAATTCAAGTGGTAATAGGGTCAAGCTTGAGCACCAGCTCATATTAAAGGTAGTTAAAGATTTGAGTTTACCCAATTCTTTTGGCAATGATGTCAATCTTGAGCACCTACTTATATACAAGGTAGTCAAAGATGTGAGGTTGCCCAATTCATTTGGTAATGATGTCAATCTTGAGCACCTACTTATATCAAAGGTAGTCAAAGATGTGAGGTTGCCCAATTCATTTGGCAATGATGTCAATCTTGAGCACCCCCTAATACTAAAGGATGTGAGTCAAAGATGTGAGGTTGCCCAATTCATTTGGCAATGATGTCAAGCTTGAACATTTCTTTATATCAAAAGTAATCAAAGATGTGAGGTTGTCCAATTCATTTGATAATGATGTCAAGCTTAAACACCTACTTATATCAAAGGTAGTCAAAGATGTAAGGTTGCCCAATTTATTTGGCAATGATGTCAAGCTTGAGTATCCCTTTATATCAAAGGTAGTCAAAGATGTGAGGTTGCCAAATTCATTTGGCAATGATGTCAATCTTGAGCACTCACTTATATAAAAGGTAGTCAAAGATGTGAGGTTGCCCAATTCATTTGGTAAGGATGTCAAGCTTGAGCATCCTTTTATATCAAAGGTAATCAAAGATGTGAGGTTGCCTAATTCACTTGGCAATGATATCAACCTTGAGCACCGTCTTATATCAAAGGTAATCAAAGATCTGAGGTTGCCTAATTCACTTGGCAATGATATCAACCTTGAGCACTGTCTTATATCAAAGGTAGTCAAAGATGTAAGATTTCCCAATTCATTTGGCAATGATCTCAAGCTTAAGCAATAACTTATATTAAGACTTTTTAAAAACAAAAGACTTTCTATTGATGTTGGTAATGATTCTGACTTTTTACAATCCATCAAATTAAGTATTTTCAAAGAAGTCATGTAGTGAATTTTATCCGGTAGCATGATCAAGTTTGAACATCCTTGTAAGTCAAGTTCTAATAAGGTAGTAATTTTAAAGAATGAATTTGGAAGTTTTTGTAGAAAAGAACAATTTCTCAATTGTAAGACATTTAAATTTCCAAACTTTCTATAAATATCTTTATCATATAGCATATATAATACTTTATCTATTAATATATCTTTTAATTTGATATAAGATGACATATCTAGTAGAAAATATTTTAAACTAAGAGAATATTTTATCAATACAAAAAACATGCTTAATATTCTTAAAACAATATTTGGTGCAAAAACACGCAAACAGAGAGATTGTTGATCTGATATCAAGTTTTATGGATGAGTTCTAGAAGGAACTATATGACATGTTGAAGAAGTCCAACATGCGCCAATTTGTGCTTGTAACATATTTTGATCTTTCAACGGTTTTTTTCACTCTTTATTTTAATTTTTATAGATGTTGTTTATGAAACACATTTATTTATGTTGATGTATTTGTTAGATTCCCAGATGGCTCTCATGTGCATTCATTAATATCGTATCTGTGCCAATATTCAAGCTATTCCAACCGTTTTTGATGTTGTCTAGTATCTAAGACCTCTTCTATTTTGAATTCTTCATTGTTTCCTATTTTTGTAGGAGGCGGTAGCATTTGTCTTCTTCCTTATATATTCACTATCTTATATGACTCAAACAATGGCACCTGGAATTGTCAAAGACACGAACTAAAACAAATGCGTATGTTAGTAATTAACTATATTAGTAGAAAATAATAAGATAGAAATAAAGAAGTATGTATATTCAAGAAGAAACTGGTATGGCTATTGCCAAAGATTAGAAAATATATGAAACTCTTGATTTAGACTAGAAACAAAAAAAGGGTTGACAAGAGTGAAGAAGGCTTCACTCTTGTCTCTATTTATATTATCTATCTAAGAGCTACGTGGTAGTATTCTACAGGACCTCCTATACGTGTCTAATTTGTAAGACATGTATTAAACTTGTAAGACATGTATCAAACGTGTAAGACAAGTTTTTCACATGTGCGCCACGTATTTGGCTTGTTTCATAAGTTACCAATATGTGCGATATGTGGCTAGCTTGTTGACTAAGTTTCCAACCTATCAATCACCTATAGACATATATAAAGGTGATTCTGTATCTATGAAGCTTCTAAGAAGTTATTTTTTAAGATATTATCAAATTAATTTATTTTACTTATTTTTATTAATCTATATTAACTAGATAATTATTGGAGTAAGTCTTATGTCCATGACATTATCCCCCTTTTTAAGAACGAGTTCCACAAAGAGTGGTGATCATATGTTGAGGAAGTCCAAGATACGTCGAATTGTACTTGCCACATATTTTGATCTTTGTTCTCTTCGAAGGTAGTTGATAGGTCCTTTCAGCCATCGATAGTGTCCTATACCAAGAGAAGAGGACCACCCTGTTATTTGATCATTGTTGAGGCCTTCATAACTTCTTCCAAAGAAAACATTTGGAACACCCTCAGGAGTAGTTCCTACCTCTGAAAGTATCACCAAACATCGGAAGTCTCTTCTAAGGTCGTGATACTAAACACATTGTATTTTGCAATCAATCCAAAGAAAGACATGTTGTTCTTGAGGATTTTCATCTCTATTCCGTGATCTTAAAGGTTGCGATAGTCGTAAAGTCTCGTCCAATAAATCAACAAACAATGGCTCTTGAGCTGAATTTAATGGTTGTTGATCTTCTATCTCTTTAGTACAAACAAATCCAAGAAAATAACAACAATGATATAAAATAGGATGAAACTTCTATAGAACCTGCTTTGCTTTATAACAAAGATTTTCTTGATTCTTTATCTTGGTTTTGACGGATGTCATTGATGAAATGCATTGACTTTTATAGATGCATTTGCTAGATTGCTGGATGGCTCCCATGTGCGTTCACTAATATTATATCCGTGCCAATGTTCAAGATATTTCAGTCGAATTTGATGCCGCCTTAAATTTAAAATCTCTTTGATTTCAAATTCTTTATTGTTGTCTACTTCTATAGAAGACGGTGGCATTTGTCTTCTTTCTTGTATATCCATTATCTTGTATGGCTCAAATAGTGACATGTGGAATATAGAATGGATCTTCATAGATTTTGATAGGTATAATCAATAAGTAACTAGATTGATTTGTTCACAAATCAATAAAGGTCAAACCTACGATAATCCAACTTGTCGCAAGGACAAATAGTCTTGATATTATGATGAATTAATTATACTTTATTGTCCATGTGGAATTGAGGTTGTTCCTTGCGATAGACATGTGCATTGATTTTTTGTCGTTCTTGAGCTTTCTTTAATTGTACCTTCATTGTTGTATGTAGCTCTAACAAATGATTTGTCAAATCTTTTGTTACACAATTATTAACTTTTGAAAAGTTTAAAGTATTAAGTCGTGGATGATAACTGTAATTTATAAAAAATGGAGTTTGCTGAATAGACAAATGTACCAAATTATTATAAGCAAACTCTGCCAATGGCAAAAGAGTTGTCCAATCATCTTGATGGTAGTTGATGGTATATCTCAAATATTGCTCCAAAATTTGATTTACTCGTTCCGTTTGTCCTTTAGTTTGACGATGGAAAGCTGAGGATAATTTTATATCCACCTTCAATATTTTGAAAAGAGTCCTCCAAAACCTTGATATAAATTGTATTCCTCTATTTGATATAATATCCCTTGGTAGTTCATGATAGCGATAGATATTATCAAAGAAGAGTTTAGCTGTTTCTTCATTTGTAATAGATTTAATAATATTTTATTTTGATTAATATTAATATTAATCAAAATGTGCCATCTTGATAAAACGATCTATAATCATAAATATAAAGTCATATAAACTTGACTTTAGAAGATCTATGATAAAATCGATAGAAACAGAAGACCAAGGTTGTTTTGATATAAATAATAGTTGGAGAAGTTTATAAAATCAGTGACAAGGAATCTTTGATCTTAAACAAACATCATACGATTGCACAAATTCTTTAACAGCCTTCCACATTTGAAGCCAATAAAAATCTCTTGATATTACCTCCAAAATCTTATTATATCCAAAATCTATTGCCGCAAGGAGGTTGTGACGAGCTTCTAGAATACGTACTCATATTGTGCTTTTTGGAATATATAGGTGTCTTTTGAAATAGAGTAAATCATTCTTGAACTCAAACTTGGAAGTATCATGAGACTTAGATGAATTATTCTTAATCTCATGGATAAGAAGATCTGAAGACATACTAGATTGAATTTGCTTAACAAAAGTGGAATCAACAGTTATTGTTGATTTTATTACTCGAAGATGAAATTGCTACACCTTCAAGAGGATCGTTGTTTCTTGATCAAAAGCTAAATCTCCTCTTGATACAAGATAAGAACATCTAAAAATGACATGAAACAAACTTTATTATTTTTCTGGCCGGTAGGTGATAATAAACTTAAATCTTGACAAAGACATGCTCCAACGAGCTTGGCAATTATTCAATATGCACGCGGACATGAAATACTTGAGGTTCTTGTGATCCGTATATATGATGTCATATTGTAGTTTGGCTACCATGTGAAAAAATTATACATATATATTTAATATATAATTTATTATATAGTTAAATGAGAGCCATATTAGTAGATTTTATTGGTTATAAAATATGATTAAGTTACTAATTTAAAAATAATCTATTAAAAAAATTATTATTAAGGTTTATATAACCTTATTTTTTTTTTAATAATGACTTTTGAAGTTAATTTTATATTGATAGTAACTTTTGTATATCTTAAGTTATCTTTGTTAGACATTGGTGATCCTTAAAATCTTAGTTTACTTCTTTTATTTGGTGCTTAAAGCACAAAGTATGTAAATCTTATAAGAAGAAGGATTAGAAAAGGATTTTTAGTGTAAGTAGGGTAATTTGGTCATCCATGTGGATGAAAAGAGGTGGATGATAGAAATCTCTATTCTAATTGGCCAAAAATCAATGGACTTCAAGGAGGCTGCCCGAGGGTTTATTAGGAGTTAGGGTTTGTTTTTCGAAAGGAGTCGAATATCAAAGGCTAGAATCATAAGGTTTAGGTTTTTAGATATGGTTTACGTGCAAATTTTGTGTGATTTGGACTTTTTATGAAGAAGTTATAGGCGTTCAAAGTTAAGGTGTTGATTTTGGACCTACTGCCACTCTTTTGGATATAACATGCATATACAAAGAGCAATCAAAGATTGGCAATTGGGATTGGAGAGAACACTTTTACGGCTACATTTTTCTTACACGGCTTGATAAAATCCAAGCTAGGATGAAGGAGATATTAGAAGTTGAAGTCAATAGTTACAAACTTAAGAGCATTTCAAATAAACTCTCCACAACCAAGTATTCAGTGTATTCCCAGATAGAAGGCCACGTCATAGGACAATGGTGATTAGACTAGAAGTACCTTCCAAATAATGATGCCATTCTTAAAAAGAATCCACAATTGCAAGAAGTTCTTTATCATAGATTTTGTAATTGATCTATACAATTCAAAATTTCTTGGAATGGAAAGCTATTAGATGGAGTTTATCATTTTCTCCAATTTGTAAAAATACTGCTCTTAAAGTAAAGTCTAAGGCATCTGTTTCTATAAAAAATGCCTTGAAAAAGTTGATGTGATATAAGATTGGTGTACAAGTAAAAACTGTCTTCAAAACCTCAAATGATGCTTTTACTTCTTTATTCACTTCGAATTTGTCCTTACAAGTTAAGCATGGAAGTAGAGCTGCAACTTGAGAAAAATTCTTGATAAAGATTTGATAATAATTGGCAAATTCCAAAAAACATTACACATCTCTTATTATTTTTGGAATCTTCTAATCTATGACTGTCTGGACTTTCTTAGGATCCATTTTGAGACCATTATTTGAAATGATGTATCTTAAGAAGTCAACTTGAATAGTGTGAAATATATACTTTTTCATCTTGGCATATAATCTTATATCTCTAAGTTTTTGTAATACATGATGAACATGAAGTTTATGTTCTTTTGTATTCTTAGAATAGATTAAAATATCGTCTAAATAGCAAACAACAAAGTCATCAAGAAACTCACAAAAAATATCATTCATAAGATGTTGAAAAACAATTAATGTATTTGTAAGTCCAAAAGGCATGACATTATATTCAAAATGTCCATATCTTGTTTGAAATGTAATCTTTCATTCATCACCTTCTTTAATACATACTACGTTGTATACTCCTCTTATATCTATTTTTGTATAGATCTTGGCTTGATTCAATTACTCAAGAAGTCTAGATATCAAAGGTAGGGGATAACATTCTTGATGATAATCTTGTTGAGTCCTCAATAATCTACATACATCCGTGGTGATCCATCTTTCTTCTTTATAAACAAGATAAGAACTCGTGCTGGGGATTTTGAATCGCGTATGAAATTCTTGGCCAAGTTCTCATAAATGTATTTCTTGAGTTCAGCCAATTCATTCTACGATAGACTATAGATTGGTCCAAATAGAGGTTGAGTTCTCTCTTTGAGATCAATTAAGCAATTATGTGGATAATGCTCCAAAAGAATGTCTGCATTCTTCTTCTCAAAAACGTCTTAATAATCTTGATATTGGCTTGGAATGCCACTTGAAGTCCTACCATCAAAAATAGGTATAGCATAAATAGCAAAAGATGATCCTTCTTTTGTTTCATTCATAAATGCTTTTGTACTTATAACTATGAGTTTTACTATACTAGCCTTATGATTTTTTACTTGACTTATAGGACTCTTATTAATATTTTGAAAAAAATAAAATCTACGAGAAATCCAATCTATTCAAGGGTTGTATTTTTCTACCCATAATAAACCTAAAATGATTGGATTAGAGGGAGATTTAATTATATTAAAAACTACACAACTATTATGACCATCTATTGTTACATTTACAGGAAAGGTTTCATGAGTAATATTTCCAGAAGATAATGGGCGACCATCTATGACTTCTACATATACGGGTTTAGTTTTTTATACTGAAGGTATCCTATGACTTTTAACAAATTCTTTATCTAATATAAACATGCTGAGGCTCTTGAATCTAATAAGGCAGAAACTTTGTGATTTTTAGGTCCCAAATAGATATCTATTATGTGAATCATCAAATTGACTTACTAGTTGTTTTAGGACAAAAGAATGCATTTAAGTGCCAAAATTATAATTATTAGATGAAGATGTATTTAGAAGATGCTAAATAAAAGAAAATAGTATTAATAGAGAAGAAATGGAGTCTTAGTAAGTCTTGGAGGCAAATAGAAGGACCAGCAGCTAGTGTAGTCTTTGTAGGAAGGGAGGTCTACAAGTCACATATGGATTGTGGCACCTTAGATGTAGGTAGGAGGATAAGACTAAGGCCTCGTGGCCTCTTTAGGACACCCATATACACTACTTGTAAGCCTTAGTGAGGTTCGAACTCTTGATCTCTTAAATAAGTTACTTTTGAGGTAAAAATTATTTATTTAACTTTTTAATTCTTTACCTTTTATCTTTGAACTATCATAATTTATTCATAATAATTTAGATTTATATGTTTTTTATATCATTACAAAGATAAAATAATTATCTACTTAAAAATATAATTTTTACTTTTTATTTTTATTTTTTATTAGGTAAAAATATAGTGAACAAATTGTGACTAGTTTTATAAAGTGCAATTATTTAATTGCACATATTTCACTTATATTGTGTTGTTCTTCTCTTTCGTTGTTGTTTATTGCTCCTTATATTTCATACCACAATTAATAAGTAATTCTTAATTGAGGCCACCTTATATTTTGGATTGAAGAGTGAATTTTACCTTCACATATTATAAAGCAAGGAGAGGATTTTGAAGAGAGGATAGGACCTTTATTAGGAGTTGTATAAGATTCCAGGTGTATGGTGTCCTATGATGTGGTCTTCTATCTGGGAATACACTGGATACTTGGCTGTAGAGAGTTTATTTGAAATTTAATGGCAAAAATCCAACAGGTGATTTGTCCTTAATAAAAAAGACAATTAATACAAAATCTTAGAAAAAGAGAAGTTATATATATAAACCCTCTTGTATTCAAATAAGTTTGTACAAAAAATGTTCAAATTTCCACAAAATCCTTCAAAATTTTGTTCACCTGCAAGGACTTATTTCTTGCTAAACTTTAGAGTTCAATAACACTTGATCCAACCATTTAGTTTCTATAAAATTTTATTTGAAGTATAGAAAATCTTTTTAACTTTCATTACAAGAAAGAATCAACTATAAATTTGTTTTTGATCGTCTGATATCTCAAAATCCCTAGCAGGTGCTTAAAACCCTAGCTCAGAGACACCTGAGCACTATTTTTCTTTTATCTCAAAAATCCAAAATTTTAATACCACAAAATTTTTGCACATAGTCTTGTGGCATAAACATATATATTCTTGAAAATTTTGAGCCATGAATCTATTAAATTGCTTAAGATATAGCTCAAAATATAACCACTATGTAAGCAGGTCACTTATTGCCCTTAAGTTTGAAAGTACTGATTTCAACTCCCAATATCTCCTTCATCCTAGCTTGGATACTTTTGAGCTATATATAAAAAGTGCTCTCTCTAATCCCAATCGCCGATCCTTCATTGCTCTCTATATGCGCAAGTTATATCCAAAAGAATGACAGTAGGTACAATTTCAACACCCTAATTTTGAGCGCCTATAACTTCTTCATAAAAAGTCCAAATTATGCAAGATTTGTACCAAAACTATATCCAAAAACCTAAACATTATGATCCTAGCCTCTGATGTTCAATTCCTTTCAAAAAAAAAACCCTAACTCCTAATAAACCCTCAGGCAACCTCCTTGAAGTCCATTGGGCATGATTTTTGGTCAATTAGAATAGAGATTTCTATCATCCACCTCTTTTCATCCACATGGATGACCAAACTATCCTATTTACACTAAAAATCCTTTTCTAACCCTTCTTTTTATAAGATTTACATACTTTGTGCTTTAAACACCAAATAAAAGAAATAAATTAAGATTTTAAAGATCACCAATGTCTAACAAAGATGACTTAAGATATACAAAAGTTACTATCAATATAAAATCAACCTCAAAATTACTATCAAAAGAAATAATAAGGTTGTATAAATCTTGATAATAATTCTTTTAATAGATCCCTTCTAAATTAATAATCTAACCACATCTTCTAATCAATAAAAGTCCATTGATATGGCTCTCATTTAGCTATGTAGTAAATTATACATTAAATATATACATACAATTTTTTCACATAGTAGCTGAACCACAACACAACAACAGTCCTTATTGTAACTAGATAAATTCATTTTTCAACATATTGTCTTCTTTGACAACCCTACTTCCCATCTTGTGGTTGCGTCATTTCTTCAAACAATATTGAGTAGTGTGCTTAGGTTCTCCATAGTATAAACACAATCCTTCTTGACTACGATGAGTCTTATCTTATTCAATAAGAAGTTTGAAACATACTACATTAATTTTTCATGTCTTCTACTTTTGAATATACATATTGAGAAGACGTTGATGTTGCCATTGTATTGTAGTAACATTGGATTCCTTTAAGCGGCTCTCCGATCAAAATTCAAAAGCCAATTGTCACATTTCACAACAAAATCAATTGCTTAACTCAATGTCTGAGGATTGGATAAATTGAGCATCAATTTCTTTACCTCATATTATAATCCATAGAAAAATTGGCTGATAAGTGCAACATCATCCTATTTGGTGTCAATTGCTAATTGTCAAAATTGTAAAGTATATGATGTCACTGATCAATTGCCTTGTTGCAAGATACGGATCTTGTTAGTTGTGACACAAATTACATCATGTTTTCCATACATAGATCAAAACTCCGCTAAAAATGCATCCAAATTATCCAATACTAGATCACATCATTCAAGAAAAGACAAAAATCATAATAAAGCAGAATTTGATAGTAATATTTTAATAAACTTGACTTGTGATTCTTGGGTTAGATAATTTTGGAGTTGAAGTTCAATCATTAATTGTACTTGATTGATGAATCCTCGAAACTTAGATCTAGTGCCATCAAACTTCTCCGACAAACTAATCTTTGATTTTTTGATGCTTAAATGATATTCAATCATAGGTGAAGTGGTATGGCTTGAAGCAGCTTGAATCATCTTTATATCTTTGCTTCTTGCTAATCTTGTTACTTCTTGTGGTGGAGTATTAAATTGATGCATTGTGAGTATTAATTCTCTCATTTGTTCTTGCATTTGTACCACTACACTCTTCATTTCAGCAAGCTTTGCCATAATACCATAATAAAATATATATATATATATATATATATATATATATATATATATATACTCTCACTATTAAATAAAACACTCAAGAACAAAGGAAAAAATTTTAGGAACAATATTAATTTAGAATTGGATCATCCACAACTTCTAATATGCTTATGCTTTATTAAAAAAAAAAAGAGATAATCCACTCTTTATCAAGAAGAGACAAAGTTCTGATATTGTAACTTTAGTCTTGTCAATCTATCAAGGATACAAACTAAAACAGATGCATGAGTTAGTAAAAACTATGTCAAAGGAAAATAACAAGATAAAAATAAAGAAGTATGTATATTCAAGAAGAAACTGGAATGACTATTGCAAAAGATTAGAAAATACATGAGATTCTTGAATTAGATTAGAAGTAAAAAAGAGTTGATAAGAGTGAAGAAGGCTTCACTCTTGTTTCTATTTATACTATCTATCTAAAAGCTATGTGGTGGTATTCTATAAGACTTCTTACACGTGTCTAATTTACAAGACACATGTCAAACTTGCAAGACAAGTTTTTCACATGTGCTCTACATACTTGGCTTGTTTTGCAAGCTACCAACATGTGTGACACATGGCTAGCTTGTTCTACAAGCTACAAATATGTGCGACACAAGGCTAGCTTGTTGACCAAGTTTCCAACCTACTAATCACCTATAGACATGTATACAAGTAATTTCGCATTTATGAAGCTTCAAATAAGCTTTTTTTTAAGATATTATCAAATTAATTTATTTTATCTACTTCTATTAATCTATATTAATTAGATAATTATTGAAATAAGTCTAATGTCCATCATAGGAATATATAATGGATCTTCATAGATTTCGGTAGGTATAATCAATAGGCAACTGGATTAATCTGTTCACAAATTAAAAATTGTTCAAGCTTGTGATAATTGAACTTGTGATAAGGATGTTTAGTCTTCATGTTATGACAAAGTAACTATACCTTATTATCCACGTGGAATTTAGGCTATTCCTTGTAATAGACATTTGCATTGATCTTTTGTTGTTTTTGAGTTTTCTTTAATTGTATCTTTATTGTTGTATGTAGCATTGACAATTGATTTGCTTAGTCTTCCACTGTAAGATTATTAGCTTTTAAAAAGTCAAAAGTATCAAGTTGTAGATAATAACCATATGTCACAAACATAAGATTTATTCCAATAATTATCTAATTAATATAGATTGATAGAAGTAGATAAAAATAAAAATAAAAATTGATAATATCTTATAATGAAGCTTCTTAGAAGCTTCACAGATACAAAATCACCTTTACATATGTCTATAGGTAATTGATAGGTTAGAAACTTGGCCAATAAGTTAGCCATGTGTCACACATATTAATAGTTTATGAAACAAGTTAGCCATGTGTCGCATATGTTGGTAGCTTGTGGAACAAACTAAGTACATGGCGCACACGTATGAAACTTGTCTTGCAAGTTTAATATGTATCTTGCAAATTAGACATGTATAGGAGGTCTTATAGAATATCATAGTATAGCTCTTGGATAGATAGTATATATAGAGATAAGAGTGAAGTCTTCTTCACTCTTGTCAATTCCTTTCTTACTTCTAATCTAATTCAAGAGTCTCTTGTATTTTCTAATATTTGGCAATAGCCATTCTAATTTTTTCTTGAATATACATATTTTCTTGTTTCTATTTTGTTATTTTCTTTTGACATAGTTTTTAAGATTGTTCTGATATAGGTAATGGTTGGAGAAGTCCGTAAAGACCAAGATTGTTCTAGTATAGGTAATGGTTGGAGAAGTCCGTAAAGACCAAGATTGTTCTAGTATAGGTAATGGTTGGAGAAGTCCGTAAAATCGATGACAAAGAATTTTTGATCTTGAACAAATGTACTATGATTGTACAAACTCTTTGAAAGTTTTTTATATTTGAAGCTACTCAAAATCTTTTGATATTAGCTCCAAAGTTGTTTTATCCAAAATATCCTACTATAGAGAAGTTGTGACAAGCTTCAAGAGCATATAGTCGTGCTTCACTTTTTTGAACTAATAGGCATCTTTTGAAATAGAATAAATTATTCTTGAATTTGAACTTGAAAGTATGATGAGACTTAGATGAATTGTTCTTAATTTCATGAACAAGAAGATCTAAAGACATACTTGATTGGACTTGCTTGACAAAAGTTGAATCAACAGTTAATGTTGATTTCATTGCTTGAAGATAAAATTGCTCCAACTTCAAGAGGATTATTTTTTATTAATCAAAAGCTGAATTTCTTTCTTCTTTTGGTATAAGATAAGAACGTCTAAAAAGAGCATTGGACAAACCTTGTTGTTTTCCTGACCGATAAGTGATAATAAACTTGAATCTTAATAAAGACATATTCTAACAAGCCTAATAACGATTCAACATACATGTTGATATAAAATACTTGAGGTTCTTGTGATTCATATATATGGTGACTAAACTAGAAGCATCTTCTAAATAATAATGCCATTCTTAAAAAGAATCTACAATTACAAGAAGTTCTTTATTATGGATTTTGTAGTTAATCTCCATTACTAAAAAAATTTTGAAATGAAAAGGTATTGGATGGAATTTTTCATCTACTCCTATTTATGACAATATTATACCTAAAAAAAAGTTTGATGCATCTATTTCCAAAAAAAATGCCTTACAAAAATTGACACGATACAAGATTGGTGTAGAAGTAAAAGCTATCTTTAAAACTTCAAACAATGCTTCTCCTTCTTTATTCCATTTGAATTTGTCTTTATAAGTTAAACGTGTAAGTAGAGCTGCTACTTAAAAAAAGTTATTAATAAAGAATCAATAATAATTAAAAAATTTTAAAAAGCATTGCACATCCCTTATTGTTTTTAAAATCTTTCAATCTATAATTTTTTGGATTTTTTTAGGATCTATCTTGAGACCATTATTCAAAATAATATATCCTAAAAAATCAACTTGACTAGTATAAAATAAAAACTTTTTCATCTTGGCATATAATCTTGCATCTCTAAATTTTTGTAATACATAACAAATATAAAGTTCATATTCTTCTATGTTCTTAGAATAGATCAAAATGTCATCTAAATAGCAGACTACAAAATCATCAAGAAACTGACAAAAAATATCATCTATAAGATGTTGAAAAGTAGCTCATGCATTTATAAGTCTAAAAGGCATGATGTTATATTTGAAATATCTATACCTTGTTCAAAATGCAATCTTCCATTTATCTCCTTTTTTGATGCATACCAAGTTATATATTCCTCATAGATCTATTTTTATATAGATTTTAACTTGATTTAATTGATCAAGAAGTCCAAATATCAAAGGTAGAAGATATCTATTTTTGATAGTAATCTTATTGAGCCCTCGATAGTCTACACACATCCGTAGTAACCCATCTTTTTTCTTTATAAATAAAATAGGAGCTCCTATTAGAAATTTTGAATGATGTATGAAATTCTTGGCCAAATTCTCATCAATATATTTCTTAAGTTCAATCAATTCATTCTATAATAAATTGTAGATTGGTCCAAATGGAGGTTGAGTTCTCTCTTTGAAATCAATTGAGCAATCATATGGATGATACTCTAGAAGAGTATCTGCATTCTTCTTTTCAAAAATTTCTTGATAATCTTAATATTGGCTTAAAATGCCACTTGAAGTCTTTTTACCATCAAAAATAGATGTAGCATAAATAGAAAAAGATGATTATTCTTTTGTTACATTTATAAAAGCTTTTATGCCTACAAGTATGGATTTTATTATACTAAACTTATGGCTTTTCACTTGATTAATAGGACTCTTATTAATACTTTGAAAAAAGTGAAGTCTATGAGAAATCTTGTCTATTTGAGGATTATATTTTTTTAGCCATAATAAATCTAAAATAATTGAATTAGAGGGAGATTTAATTATATTAAAGATTACATAACTATTATGACCATCTATTATTATATTAATAGGAAGGATTTTATGAGTAACATCTCTAAAAGACAAGAAATGATTATCTATGGCTTCTACATGTACGGATTTAGTTTTTTGTATTGAAGGTATTCTATGGCTTTTAACAAAAAAATTATCTAAAAAATACATTGAAGCTATTGAATCAAGTAAGACAGAGGCTTTGTGATTTTTAGGTCCCAAATACACATCTATTATAAAACAAGAAAAGGATTCTAAATAGAGAATAGGACCTTTAATAGAAGTTGTACAAGATTCTAACTACACAACCTCTATTATAGCTAGACAAACTCATTTCTAGATATATTGTCTTCTTTGACAACCGTACTTTTCATTTTGAAGTCGTGTCATTTTTTTAAATAATGTTGAGCAATGTGCTTAGGTTCTGCAGAATATAAGCAAAATCCTTCTTGATGACAATAAATCTTTTTTTGTTCTATAAGAGGTTTAAAACATACTATATCAATTTGCTTATCTTTTACTTTTAAATATACATATTAAGAAGATATTATTTTTGCCATTATATTATAATAACGTTGGAGCTCCCTTGTATAATTTTCAATTCAAAATTCAAAAAGTCGATTGTCACACTTCACAACAAACTCAATTGCTTGACTCAATGTTTGAGGATTGGATAAGTTAAGTATCAATTTCTTTATCACATATTATAATTTGTAAAAAAATTGGTTATGAGTGCAACATCATTCCATTTAGTATTAATTATTAGTAGTCAAAATTATAAAGCATATGATATCATTAATTGATTGCCTTGTCGCAAGATGTGAATCTTATTGGTTGTAATATAAATTGTATCATATTTTCTATATATAGATCAAAATTCTATTAAAAATATCTCCAAATTATCTAATATTAGATCATATCATTCAAAAAAAGATAGAAATTATAATAAAATAAAATTTAAAAGTAATATTCTAATAAATTTGACTTATGACCCTTAAATTGAATAACTTTGATATTGAAGTTCAATTACCGGTTGCACTTGAATGATAAATCCTCAAAACTTAGATTTTATACTATCAAACTTCTCCACTAAACTAATTTTTGGTTCTTTGATGCTTGAATAATGTTCCATTATAGATGAAGGAATATAGCTTAAAGTAGCTCCAATCATCTCTATATCTTCACTTCTTACTAATCTTGTTACTCCTTGTGGTAGTCATTGAATTGATGCATTATAAATACCAACTCTGTCATTTGTTCTTGCATTTGTGCTATTGCATTCTTTATTTTAGCAAGCTATGTCATATTAGTATAATAGAAAAAAAGGTGTCTACTCTGACTTAAGAAATACAAAATAAAAAAATAAAATAAAATCTAAGAACAATATCAATTTAGGAGTGGATAATCCACAACTTCTAATATGCTTATGTCTTATCAAGAAGAAGAGGTAATCTATTCTTAATTAAGAAAAGACAAAGCTTTGATATTATATGTACATTCTTGTCAATCTATAAAAGATACAAAGTGAAATAAATGCATAAATTAGTGAAACCTATATAAAAGAAAAATAACAAAATAGAAATAAGAAAGTATGTACATTCAAGAAGAAATTGGAATGGCTATTGTTAAAGACTAGAAAATACAAAAGACTCTTCAATTAGACTAGAAGCAAGAAAAGAGTTGACGAGAGTGAAGAAGGCTTCACTCTTGTCTCTATATATATTATCTATCCAAGAACTACATGGCGGTGTTGTGAAGTAAATACATCCATATATAGAAACCTTACTTAATTTATTTTTTTTAAATTTTTTATTAAAGTCTTTCTTTCTTCTTATCAATCTAAATTTTTATATAGTTTGAAAAAAAATTTCTCACTTTCTTTCTTTTTCTTTGGCTAAATTTTTATCTTTAATCTTAACTTTAACTTTGATTTAGCCTTGAAACTTCTTTTATTTCTTTTATCTTTTTTCCAATCTTAGATTTTAGTAGATTTAGGATTATATTTGTAGATATAAGGAGTTTTGACTTTGAGGTTGATTTTAGGATTTTATTAATGATAAATGGAGGTTTGGATGTCAATAGTCGGCTGCCATTAATAGTGCTGACTTGGAGGATTAGATTTGGTGTTTTTATAACTTTAAAACTATTAGGTGTTGACTTGGACTTTGAAGACCTTGGCTGCGACTTCTTTGATGAGCTTGGAAGAAGAGAGGACGGAATTTTTTGGCAAGTCCAGGGAGGTATTTAGAAAGAGCTTCTTCTTTACATGAGTTTAGGTGGTAGAAACATATGATTTAAAGCTTAAATGAGAGAGATGTGCTTATTTGAACTTAAGCTACTAATATGACACCTATTGTCACTTTTCTGGGTGTATTAGGAGTTTCAAGATACTAGCGAGAAATCAAGAAGTTGGGTTGAAAACTAGACTTTATGCTATACATTTTATATCCAAGAATTGATAGAAATGAGTCCAGAATGAGGGAGATATGGCTAGTTAAAACCAACAAACTAAACTAGGATTTTGAAGAAATTAGATAAATAGAAGGGTTTGCTTTAAGCTAGAACTTGAGTTTCAAGATGAATTTGAAGCTAATTTTTTGTATAGATATCACTTTTATTATAAAGAATCTATGTCTAAAATCTCATAATAATTGAAACTTTGATTAGAGAGTAATGGTAAATTTTGTTCTCAGGTGTCTAGGGTTTTGACTTTTAAAAGTACCTGATAAGGATTTGGTGATATCTAATGATCGGCAATGAATTCATAGTTCAAAAATTATGTGACAATGGTTAAAAGTATGAATTATGTTTTTCCAAATTTTGAGCTTATTTGAACAACTGAATCTCAAATTATGAATTTTCAAGTTTCTGGTTGGGATTTGACTTTCAAAAATATATGCCAAGGATTTGGTGATATCTAACGATCAATAATGAATTCAAGGCTCAAAAATTATGTGACAAAGATCAAAGGTATGAATTATGTTTTTCCAAGTTTTGATCTTCTTTGAATAGCTGGATCTCAAATTATGAATTTTTAAGTTTCTGGTTTGGGTTTTACTTATAAAATGACTTGCTAATATTTTGATGATATCTGGTGATCGGTAATAAATTCACAATGGAGAATTTTTTTGAAGATGACTAAAGAAGCAAATTCTATGGTTCTAAAGTTTGAACTTATTTAAATAGCTGGATTTTGATTTATAAATTTTTAAGCTTTTGGTTTGTTGATTTATTATACACATGGTTTTGTGACTATAAAAGAAAAATTTAAGAAAGTTTGTGTATACTAGATCCAACTTGATTGTAAAGAGGGACCTTGCGTCTATCCAAAGCAAATTTTTACTATGACAGCGGCATTCTATAGGACCTCCAATATGTGTCTAATTTGTAAGACACATGTCAAACTTGCAAGACAAGTTTCCTACATGTACACCACGTACTTAGCTTGTTCCATAAGCTACCGACATGTGGCTAGCTTGTTGACCAAATTTCTAACCTACCAATCACCTATTGACATATATAAAGGTGAATTTGTATCTATGAAACTTTTCTATAAGATATTATCAAATTAACCTACTTTTACTTACTTCTATCTATTCATATTAACTAAATAATTATTAGGATAAATCTTATGTCCGTGACAATATGACTCAATAAATTCTAAGTTGGAATAAAAGAAATATTGAGAGTTGAAGTCAATGTCTATAATCTAAAGATAGTAAGTGATCTGTTTAATTAGTAGTTATATTTTGAGCTATATCTTAAGTAATTTAATAAGATTTTGACTCAAATTTTTTAAAAATATGTATTATTATATTACAAAGCTGTTTATAAATTTTAATAGCATTTAAATTTTGTATTTTTGAGATATAAAGAAAATAATGCTCAGATGTTTATAAACTAGGATTTTAAAATATCAGATGATCAAAAGTGAATATATGGTTGAATTTATTTGTGATAAAATTTAAGGATATAAATTATATTTTAAAAAAATGTGATAGAAATTAAATGGTTAAATCAAGAGATATTAGATTCTAAAGTCTATAAAGAAAAATAATCTTTTGTGGATGAAAAAGATATTGAAGGATTTTTATTATAATTTGAGTATTTTATGTAAATAAAAGGAATTTTCTAGGGACTGACTTTATAGAGGTGTAAAAAATAGATATATAAAGCTAAGATAAAATTTTGATATAAAGATGAATCTTTAAAAAGAAATTATATATTTTCTATGAAATTATTAAGAATTTAATATAGCAACAATTGATTAGTTATAGTTTGGTTTAAAAATGGATATTAAGAAATTTTTAGATACAGTAGAAAATCTTATATATAAATCTATTCAAATATAATAGATTCTTATTAGTACAACATCTTTTAATATTATTATATTTATTTATTTTTTAGTTAAAGAAAAATCATTTATTAAAGCTTGACTAATAAATTAAAGATAAAATTTTTATATTTAGATATTTAATATATTTTTAGATTAAAAATCATGCTATATAATAGTTATGTTGTCATTCTATTGCAAATTTGCTGTTTTCCATGTAATGTGGCCGTTTTCATCATAGTATTGTTATTCCTCTTTAAGGTATTGCTAATCAATATTGTTAATTTATAGATTATGATATTGATATATATATTCTTGTTTTGTTATCCATTGCCATTGTACTACCATTCTGTAGTAGCTTGGTTGTTCTCTTTGTGAGCATGGTCATCTATGTTCTAATACTATTATTTTTATTCAAAAGTATTATTAATCAGTATTAATTATTATTCAATTGGATATCATTTGTGATTAAATAGCTATATATTATCTCTTATTAATTTTGGTCCAATTAGTTATGTCTAAATCCTAACTTTCATCATAGTCATATTGTGTGGTGTTAAGTAGAAGAATAGTCTTACATATGTGATGTTCCTACAAGTATTTTTTTGCTTAATTGCTTATATTTTGTTTTTCTTTCTTATTAGAATATATGCTCTTTTAAATAATTTATAAATTAAGATAAGTATATTTTTATTGTAAATAAAATTTTAATTAATTAATTAAATCTACAAGTTTAAAAATGATAGAATATCTAGGATTATAATAATAGCATAATTTATATACAACTTCTAATATAATTGAATAGATTAGAAATAGCACTCATATAAGATGATATAAATCAATTATAAATTTTAGTTACATTAATTAAGAATGTAAAAAGAAATTCTTTAATTGATCAAATAGGTGCAAACTTATCTTATCAATGAAACCTTAGTATTAAAAAGATCAATCACAAAATACCAATTTAGTCAATAGAACCAAATAGCATTAATTTAGATTTATCTATATCTTTAAGTAAATTAGAATTAATTCTACAACCATCTCTAAGAGTAGGATTTAGACTTTATTTATTACCTTGGAATTTGTACCAACTAAAGTCCTCCATAAATTTATTTAAGACTAGTGGTTTTGACCATATTAATATGGCAAAATTGTCACGGATATAAGATTTACTCTAATAGTTATCTAAATAATATGAATAGATAGAAGTAAGTAAAAATAGATTAATTTGATAATATCTTATAAAAAAGCTTCCTAAAAGCTTCATAGATGGAGTTTCATCTTTATTCATGTCTATAGGTGATTGATAGGTTAAAAAATTAGCTAATAAATTAGTCACATATTGCTTATATTGGTAGCTTATAGAACAAGTTAATTATATGGCACACATATAGGAAACTTGTCTTATAAGTTTGACATATGTTTTATATATTAGACACGTGTTGGAGGTCCTATAGAATATTGCCATGTAGCTTTTAGGTAGATAATATATATAGAGATAAGACTGAAGCCTTCTTCATTCTTGTCAATACCTTTCTTATTCCTAGTCTTGTTTCAAGAGTCTTTACTCTTCTTATCTTTACCAATAGCTATTCTAATTTAATATTACACCATCTTTGATTAATTTTTTACTCCTTTTGAATGACACAAGAATATTTTGATACTTTAGTTGTTTGTGCTTTATGTCCTTGATAGTTTGACAAAAGTTCTACTTCATTATTCTTATTTTGTGTTTTAGAAGTGAATAGATTATCCCACTTCTATTATTATATTTGAAGGTTGTAGACTATGTACTTTTAAATTAATATTTTTTACTTTCTAACCTTGATTTTTTTCTTAAAAAGAATAGATCATCCCTCTTTATAGAAATTTTTATTTAATATTAAAGGTTACAAATTACTTTCATCTATTTTAAATCATGAATTTATTAAATTATTTAAGATAGAAAGAAAAATCATGGATGCTACACTTAGTAGAAGTGATAATAGATTTATAATTATAGTAGATCTTTAAGAGCTTGTTAATACTCTTAAGGTAGAAATTTCACGCATCACTAATGTCAACTATAGAAGCACTATTCTTATGTCTATAGAAGAAGTTTAGAGCCTACATCAAAAAATTGTAAAATTAATAGAAGCAAGTAGATCAACTTTACAATTAAATCCAAGAAATATTGCATTTATAAGTATGAAAGAAACAAAGATTAGTATGCTTGAGAAGTTTAATAGAATAAGATCAAAATTTTGAAGATTTTTTCTCTAAATCAAGATTTATCTAAGGTTGTATTATTTCTAATATCCCAATGGATTTATTCAAGTTAGATTCATAAGTATATTTTTATCTAGAAGTGTTCTTTTTTGATTTGTACCTTTGAGAAAAAAGAATTTATAATTTTTTTATAATTTGAATTCATTCTTCAAAGTCTTTATAATCAAATATGAAAAAAAAAATTAAAAAATGATAATAAAGACCAAGTTCTTATCTTTATAAGAAGGATCACAATCAGCCACAATATATGTTGCTAAATTCCAAAATCTTGCTTATGATGTAAAGTGGAATAATAAAGCTCTTATCAATCAATTTTGTTATGGATTGAAGTATAACATCAAAGATTTTTTTATTAACAATGCCAAAAACAAACTCCTTATAATAATTTATTATTCAAGCCATTGCTTGTGATAGTTGATTATTTAAAAGGCATCAACAACATAGATTTGACTAGAGAGAAACAAATCAATTAATGACAATAGCTCTTAAGTTTTCATAAATTTATTTGACTAAGCCAAAATTAATACAAATTAATATGGCATATTTTAAATCTTTCATTGAATAGGAAAAGATTTGACATTGTTAAGAGGATCTATGCTTATATTGTGAAGAAGCCAAGTACATTTTTCAATATTATTCAAAGAAGCAATGCAACTACAAAATGAGGAGTATGGTTGTTAGAAAAGACAATATATTGGAAAATAAATTTTTTCAACTATAATAGAAATCATGCGGCTGAAATTATATGTAACATTTGATTAAGATTTTATATTCTTTTTAGATCTTTTATCTTATTTTATAATAGATATATCTTTAGGATCTAGAAATCAAAAAGTCTTTGCCTTATTACATTTAAGAGCCTCAACTTGTTTCATAGATAAAAATTTAATCAAAAATAAATAAATAAATAAATAAAATCCTTTAATTAAAAAAATTAAATCTATGCACATAGGCTTAAACCATTTCCAATTTGTAAACATGTTAATCTCATTGCTTATCAATTATACCTACTAAAGTCTATGAAAATCCATCATATATTCCACATGTCTTTGTTTAAGCCATATAAGACAATAAATATACAAGAAAGATGACAAATGCCACCACTTTCTATGGAAGTGGATAATAATTAAGAACTTGAGGTGGAAGAGGTGTTCGATTCAACACATTGTCAAAATAGATTAAAATATCTTATACATTGGCGCAGATATGATATTAGTGAATATACATAGGAGCCATCTAAAAATCTAACAAATACATCAATCAAAATCAATAGATTTTATTAACAACATCCATTCAAATTAAGATAAAAAAATCTTTATTATAAAATAAAGCAAGTTCAATAGAGATATCTTATATTATTGTTTATTATTTCTTTGGATTTTTTAATATTAAAGAGATGGAGAATTAACAACCAACAAATTTAACTTAAGAGCTATCATTTGCTAACTTATCAAACAAGATATTATAACTATCACAACCTTGAAGATTATAAAATAAAAATAAAGATCTTTAAGATTGACATGTTCTTTTTTAAATTGATGGCAAGATATACCATGTTTGATATTACAACCTTAGAAGAGATTCTTGGTGTTTGATAATACTTTTAGAGGTAAAAACTACTTCTTATGGTGTTTCAAATATTTTCTTTGAAAGAAGTTATGAAGGCCTCAATATTGGTCAAATATTAGGGTGGTCTTCTTGCATTGGTATGGAATACCATCAATACTTGAGAGGACCTATCACCTACCTTCAAAAGAAACAAAGATTAAATAATATAACAAATACTATTTAGCATATCTAAGACTTTTTCAATATGTAATTATTGCTCCCCGTGGAACTTATTTTAAAAAAAAGAGATAACATTATAAATATAAGATTTATTCAAATAGTTATTTAAATAAAATGAATAGATAGAAATAAATAAAAGTAAATTAATTTGATAATATCTTATAGAAAAGCTTCTTAAAAGCTTTACATATGCAGTATTGTATTGTGATTTAACTATCATATGAAAATATTGTATATATATATTTAATGTATAATTTATTATATAGCTAAATGAGAGCCATATCAATGGCTTTTATTGGTTACAAGATGTGGTTAGATTATTAATTTAGAAAGAATCTTTCTAAAAAGGCTATTATTGAGGTTTATACCAGCTTATTTTTTTTTTGGTAGTGAATTTTGAGGTTGATTCTATATTGATAATAACTTTTATATAACTTAGGTCACCTTTGTTAGACATTGATGATCCTTAAGATCTTGCTTATTTTTTTTATTTGATATTTAGAACATATATTATGTAAATCATATAAAAAAAAGAGTTGAAAAGGAATTTTTAATATGAAAGGGAGTAGTTATGCCATCTATGTGGATGAATGGAGATAGATGATAGAATTTTTTATTCTTATTGTCCAAAAATCATATGTAAAGGACTTCAAGAAGGCTGCCAGAGGACTTATTAGTAAATAAGGATTTATTTTTTGAAAAGAATTAAACATCACAAGCTAGGATTAGTTAGTTTGGATTTGGTACAAATTTTGTATAATTTGGTTTTTTTATGAAGGAAATATAGGCGCTCAAAGTTCAGGTATTGAAATTGTATCTATTGTCACTCTTTTGGACATAACTCATGCGTACAGAAAGGAATAGAAGATCGGCAATTGGAGTTTGAAAAAATATTTTCTTGGCTACATTTTTTATGTATATTACAATAAAATCCAACCTAGGATGAAGAAAATATTGGAAGTTGAACTTAGTGCTTATAAACTAAGAGCAATAAGCAACCTTGTTTAACTAGCAGTTATATTTTGACTTATATCTTAGATAATTTGATAAATTTTTAGCTCAAAATTTCTAAGAGTATATGCATTCATATTACAAGACTGTATATAAAAATTTTATAGCATTAGGATTTTAGATTTTTCAGATATGAAGCAAATAGTACTTAAGTGTTTCTAAGTTAGGATTTTGAGCACTTGCTAAGATTTTTAAGATATCAAACAATTGAAAGTAAATTTATGATTGAGTCTTTTTTGTGATAAAATTTAAGTGTATTATCTAAATTTAAAGTTTTTTTTATAGAAATTGAATAATTGGATTAAAAATTATTGAATTCTAAAGTTTGCAAAGAAATAAATCCATGCAGGTAAATAAGCTATTGAAGGTTTTTGTTGCAAATTTGAGCTTTTTGTATAAATTCACTTAAATACAAGATGTTTTATAAATATTATTTTTCTTTTATAATATTATTATATTATTTTTTTTTTATATTAAAGACAAATCATTTATTGGACTCTTATCAATAAGTTAAAGATAAATTCTCCACAGCCAAGTATCTAGTGTATTCTCAGATGGAAGATCATGCCACACAATAGTAGTTTCAACTTTATTCGTATCTATAGGTGATTAATAGGTTAGAAACTTTAATAAATTACTCACATATTGAATATATTGGTAGCTTATGAAATAAGTTAATTATGTGGCACATATATAGAAAACTTGTCTTGTAAGTTTGACATGTGTTTTACAAATTGGACATGTGTTGGAAGTCCTATAGAATGTCACCACATAGCTCTTAGATAGATAGTATATATAAAGACAAGAGTGAAGCCTTTTTTATGCTTATCAAAACCTTTCTTGTTCCTAATCTTGTTTTAAGAGTTTCTACTCTTCTTGTCTTTGGCTATAGCCATTCTAGTTTAATATTATACTATCTTCGAGTAATTCTTTATTCTTTTTGAATGACATAAAAATACTTTGATACTTTGATTGTTTGTATTTGCTATCCTTGATATCTAATTATTTTAGGATTATTGTGATTAAAAAAGTATAATCTTCAAATAGATTGGACTTCTCATAATTTTGATTTTTTTTATAATTTAATCTAAAAATATATTAATCAAATAAAAGTATATAAATTTAATACATCCAAATTTTTTTGAATAAATATAAAAGCTTTCATATATGTATTAAAAAGAAGATCATCTTTTGCTATATATGCCATATTCATTTTTAATATTGAAAAGATTACAAGTGATATTTCTAATTAATATTAAGATTTTAAAGATATTTAAAAAAAAAAAATGCAAATATTCTTCTAAAGCATTAACCTTATGATTGTTCAATTGATCTTCATAAAAGAATTCAAACACTATTTGGACCAATCTATAATAAGTTGGTTGTATCAAAGGAGTATATTAATGAAAACTTAATTAAGAACTTCATACACCATTCAAAATCTTCTATAGGAGCTTTTATCTTACTTATGAAGAAAAAAGACAGATTGTTACGGATGCGCATAGATTATTGAAGATTTAATAAGATTATCATCAAGAATAGGTATTCTATATCTTTGATGTTAAGACTTCTTAATCAAGTAAGTCAAGTACAGATCTATACAAAAATAGATCTGTGAGGAGTATATAATTTGGTCTATATCAAAGAAAGTGATGAATAGAAGATTGCATTTTGAATTGAGTATGGATATTTTGAATGTAGTGTTATATCTTTTGGACTTGCAAATGCATCAATTTTTTTTCAATATCCTATAAATGATATTTTTTGTAAGTTTTTTAATGATTTTATTTTTTATTATTTAGATGACATTCTAATCTATTCCAAGAACATAATAGAATATGAATTTTATATTTATCATGCATTATAAAAATTTAGAGATATAAGATTATATGCCAAGATAAAAAAATATGTATTTTATATTACTCAAGTTGACTTTTTAGGATATATTATTTCTAATGATGGTCTAATAATGGATCCTAAGAAAGTTTAGACAATTATGGATTAAAAAATTTGAAGAATAGTAAGAAATATGTAATATTTTTTAAAACTTGTTAGTTACTATTGGATTTTTATCAAGAACTTTTTTTAAGTTTCAACTCTATTGATATGCTTAATTTTTTAAAAAAATTTAGTAAAATAAGGAAGTAAAAGTATCATTTGAAGCTTTAAAGACAACTTTTATTTCTGTATTAATTTTATATTATATTGACTTCTCCAAAGCATCTTTTATGAAAATAGATGCATCAAACTTTGTCTTTAGTACGATATTGTCATAAATGGGAGCACATGACAAATTTCATCCAATAGCTTTTCATTTAAGAAAATTTTCAACAACTAAGATTAATTATAAGATTCACAACAAAGAACTTCTTGAAATTATGGATTCTTTTTAAGAATAGCATGATTATTTAGAATTCTCTTCCTATAAGCAAATGAGATTTTAAAATATTTTATTATATTTTGAGTGATTTGTGAAAATAAGACTTATGCATTAGAAGTAATAGATCTATGAAAAAGATTTTTATATGAATTTAGAGATTTTATTATTTTAGAACTTGATTGACCAATTAGTGGTAGCTAGAAGCTTAATGCTTTCTTGAGGCAAATTCTTTCTACCACAACATATTAGTGCTTCCATTGAAAGAGCCTTGAGGCATTAATTACTCAACAAGTGAAGATGGAAGATCAAATCTAAGGAATTGTATTACTAAATCCAATGGATGTCCAAGATTTATTTAGGGCATTTGCTCAATTTATAGATGAGAGGTAATAGATGCAAGGAGATAACAAGAGTACCACAAAGTCTTTACAGGTAATAGCAGATAAGGTTGGGAGGTTTGATGGAAGAAACATCACTAAGTTTTTAAAGATCTACACATGTAAAATGGAGATGCATTAGATTTTAAAATTAAAAATGATTACCACTTTTGACCTAGCACTAGTTCCAAAACTTTGAAAGAAGATGTAAGAGTTGCATAGTGAGATTACATCATAGAACAAGTTTGAAGAATTATTGAAAGATGAGTTTTTTGGAGAAGACTTGAAGAAGATGATCAAAAGATCATTTTTAGAGTGGATTGAACAAAGGCTAAGCAATCAAATGGCCCCAAATGAATTCGTCAAGGAATTTGAAAAGAAGTTTGACTACTTATTACACCTAGAGAGGCAATTGTTAGATTCTATGAAGATTAAGTTATTCTTGCAAGTAGTTAATGAAGGCTTAGAAGATAAATTACTCATCCATCTAGTTGATAAGACATTTGAGAGTGGATTTACAAACAACTCGAGATTGATAAAGGAGATAGTGAAACTTATAGCCAAACAACAAAAGATTAAGATTTGTAGCTTATCATTAGGATTGGAGCCAGTGTCTACTTCTTGAACTCCAATATTACCTCAGAAAGTAATTAAATTTGTTCAAGATGATATTCTTGAGGAATTAATCAAAGACATATGAGATCTAAAGATAAAAATGATTGAATTGAAGAGATCTCAAATGACAAGTTCATCCAAGATATTTGAAGGTTTGAAGGGATTTATAGAGAGATGCATGTGGTATGACAGTCCAAAGCACAAGCACAATAAATATGATATTTATAAGACTATAATCAAAGAATGTATTGTATATTTTATAGAAGGTAGAATAAGGCTAATAAGTATTGATGAACCTTTGAAAACCAACTTTAAAAAAAGTGGTATGAAGAAGCTGATAGAAGAACAAACATACAAGAGCGGTACTATATATGAAAAGGAAGCAGAGTCTTATTCTATTACAATAGAGCAAAAAGTTGTTAAGGATGTTTCTTCATCAATTATAAAAGCTATGATTAGGAGAATTGAAGTTATCAAAAAAATAATTAAATGGGATGAACTAATTAATATTTTAAATATCAAAGAATTTTTAGATAGAAATCAATTAAATAATAATTTACATGATATAATAGTTGAAAAAAAAAAGAGTAGAACTATTGATAAGAAAGATGTTGCAAGAGAAGATCTCTAAAAAACAAAGAAGTTTTTCAAAGAACAAAATTACAAAAGATGTCTTCTTTTGTTTATCCTAGTGATACTATTATCAAAACAATGATAGAAAAAGGACAAAGAGAAGAAAAAAGATAAAACGAGTAAGTTTAAAAATAAAAATCCTATCTACAAGCTACAATCTGATATTAGAACATCTATAGATATAAAAAATATCTTAGAGGAAAAGATTTAGGATGCCAAAATTGAATTCACTTTAAAAGAGACTCTTGATATAGCATAGAAGGATTTTTATGAGTTAATTATTGATGTAATAAAGAAATAGAGGCAAATGATAGTTGAAGCTATTATAGTGGAAGTATTGGATACTCATGTCACTAAAGATGAAGATGAAGAGATAGAATAAGTATTTGTACAAATTGTATTATCAAAATTTGGAAGCATAGCTAATACTAAAGATAGGACTCAGATGAATTATACCAAGGATATGGAAGAACATCAAACAAAGTATATATTTATAAACTCTAATAATGAAAAGAAGATTGTATAAAAAATACATGTTATTAGTTTTCCAAAAAGAGATAGTGATGAGATAGAAGGTAGCTACTATTCAATCTCTTATTAGATTAAAGCTACTATATAGACATAAATAAAACTGAGAGATTTTAAGGACTTAGTATTGGCCTTAGTTGATCATGGATCTGAAATCAATATCATATCTAGGCGGATATATGAAAAGAACAAGTGGTAAATTGATGTCAATCATGGTTGGATAATTAGAGATGCAAATAATAAACAAGGTGATTTATATAGAGCTTGTCCAGTTGTAAAGACCAAGATTGGAGATGTGGAGATAGAACAAAATTTTTTTGTACAAAATTTTGCTATATATCTAATAATATTTGATTAGTCTTATATTATAGCTACTAAAATGGAAACTAAAATCTTCAATGATAATTCAAGTTACACTAGGATTTATAGTTAGGATGGAAAGAAGATTGTATGATTTCTTATTGTGAAGTCTATTCAGAGAGTAGTTAAGAAGAATATCTTTGGAATTAGATAATAATTTTGTAGATTTTTAAAAAGCACCCCTGTAAGATGGGGACTCATGGGTGCTAATGAATTATTTGTAAACTTCAATATAAATAATATGAATTTTGGATTTTTAAATTTGATTGGTAATGGATTTATAAGTATTCAAAGGACTGAAGATTTAAATTTTGGAAATAGAAGAAGGGTGAAGAAACAAGAAGAAAACTTAAAAAGAATAGATTTATTTTTAAATAATGAAGCTATAATAGGAATAATAGAAGAAGCAAGTGTAAGCTAAATCAATCCACTTTAATTGTATTTTGTAATTTGGTGGATTATCTTTACTTACATATAGGTAAAGTGATTTTTCATTAATTCATTTATATACTCACTTCACTTAATTCATTCAAAAGTAGTTCCTCACACTACAAGCAATTTAATTAAACTCCAAGCAATGGAACTTTAATTCATATTAATGGTCAAAATATGACTCTATTAATTCAGCCCTCTTTCAACAGCCAAAACAGCTACCTTATATATTTTAACTTTGAATTTAATATGCATAATCCATTACTATATCTCAAGAACTTTCCATAGATATAAAATTCACTCAAAATGGATAAGAATTACAAAAATATGAAGCCTTAAAGATACAATGCTCATTCATCCATTAATTCGTTGTCATTCATCCATTAATTCGTTGTCATTCATCCAATCTTTCATCCAATGTGACTTTCATCTATCTTATAATTTTCATCTATCTTATAATTTTCATCTATCTAATATTCATCCAAGAAAATCCACATCCATTCATTAATTATCATTCATCTATTCTTTATGCCAACTAAAATTCATCCATCACATACTTTTTATTCATCTTATATTTATCTAATAGTATCTAGCATCTATTCATCCTTCTTTACATTCATCCAACATTAAACCGCACTTGTTCTACATCCATTTGTAATTTCGAACTTTTTGAAGGAAATTTTTTATTATACCTCTTAGCTTCAATAATTCATAACTAATTCATTACAACTCGGATTTGGGTGTGCCATGTATCCTTGGAAAGCTAATTCAAAGACCTACCAAAGAAAGTTATCAAATTAGGGTAGTAGACGCACCTTGTTCCATAAGCCAACGCCCAATAATCCTAATCTAGCAGCCTTGCTCTAAAACTGGTAGTCAAACTAACAACCCAAAACTATGGCCAAACTTTGAAAGTTTATAAGTAATTCAATTTCTATTCGATTCAAATATAAAATATGGCTTTGAAAATCTAATAAAGTCTTCTATAAAGAAAAAATACCAAATCAAGTGTGCACATCTACCTCAAATTAGCAGCTTAGATTCAACATACCTAAATAGACATAATACTAAGACTATGCACCTAATATTTAGAAATTCATATCTAATTCATCACTTAACCAAATCACATGTATTATATGATTATAAAAAGCTAACAAAGAGATCTACAAAGAAAATTCATGAAATCAACAATAGAAGCTTATTTTGATTTCGCAAGTCAAATCCAATAGATGCCATCTGAATGAATGCCTTATTTTCTACCTCAACTTTGGAATTTCATAACCAATTGCTCACTTCTTCAAATTATAAATAGAAAATGGTGATGAAAAGCTAGCAAAGAGATCTATAAGAAAAAAATATTAAAATTTGTATTAAAGTTAATAACTTAAGCATTTTGGCCGCCACCACCAAGAGCTTATAAAAGATTCAACCCAAAGAACAAAACCTTTTCACCTATATCCTAAAGAGAAGAGAGACAAATTCTTGAGAGATACACTAAGAGGAGGGAAAAAAAAATGAGAGGAAGAGAGGTAGCCATACCAAGCTGTCAAAGATGTAAGTTAGCAGATTAGCAAAGAACTAAGGAGAGGAAATCAGAACCAGAATAACTTCAAGAACAAAAAACTGGATGGACAAGAAGAAAAACTAGATCAAGAATAAGAAATTGGATTAATATCAAGAACAAGGCAATACTCTCGAATACTCCAAGACTTGTCTTGGCAAGACTAAGGTGCTCCTTAGTCTTTCTTCTTATTTATACTATGAGGCCTTTTGTCCTATTGGATCTACTAAGAATATCTTAGAATATCTTAGAAGCTTGAGGAAGATTTTGGAAGACTATAAAAAGTCTACGGGAGGTCTTGGAAGGTTGAAGAAGATTCTAGAGGATCCTAAGAATATCTTAGAATTTTTTAGAAGTTTGAGGAAGATTCTACAAGATTCTAAAAAGTCAACAAGAGATTTGGGAAGGTTGAGGAAGATTCTAGAAGGTTCTAGAAGATTCTAAAATATTCTTTTGCTAACTCCATAGTCCTTCCAATGAATGAAGTATTCCAATTGTCCATGTCTTACACAAAAATCTAATATTTCATCCACCTCGTATTCAATCTCTTGATTGACTTCAACCGGAGCTAGTGGTAGAATACTTCTTTCAACAATATTTGATTTATAATAGGTTTCTAAAAATGAGACATGAAAGACTAGATGAATGTATATGCTATTTGATACTTTGAGATGAAAACTTACTGGATTTACTTGGTGTAGAATTATAAAAGGTCCAAGTCTTTGATAGTCAATTTATTTGTATATTTCATCGAAGTAATATACAAACAAATCGACTATCAAAGAAGTAAATAAGATCTTAAGAATCACCAATTTTGTATGTTACATCGAAGCACAAATTTTGTATGTTACATCGAAGCACAAATTTTGTATGATTCGATGAATTCTTTCGCCAATTTCTACATTTGAGGCCACCAATAGTCTCTTGATATCAATTCTAAGGTCTTATTGAAGCCAAAGTATTTAGCTGCTGGAAGGTCATGTCAAGCTTGAAGGATTTGAAGTCTTGTAGGTCTTGGAGGAACATATAGGAGATTCTTAAAGTATAACAATCCATCTTCCAATTTGAAATTATTGTTTTCTTTTACATGTGTATTTTTTAAACATTATTGCATGTTCTTTATAAATGGATATGTCTTCATTGCTTTTTGGATTTCCATCTTGAGAGTTGTATCTGTATAGGTAGATATCGTCTATGTCTTTAAGTGCAAATTGGACAGCTTTAACATAATTGATTTTTGTTGATCTAATACAATGTTTTCTATTCTTGGTACAAGATATGATTGTCGAGAAAGGGCATCTGATTTTCCTTGAAGTTTTTCTGGATGATATGTAATTACAAAATCAAATCGAGATAATGACATGCTCTATTGTACTTGTAGACGATTTAGAACTTGAGCACTCATAAAATATTCCAAATTTTTGTAGTCAATATATATCATGATCTTGTATTGAGCTCCTTCCAACAAATGGCGCCATTCTTCAAAAGCATCAACAATTGCCAATAATTCTTTATCATGGATCTTGTAATTAATCTCTACAGCTAAAATTTTTTGAGAGTGGAATGCTACTGGATATAATTGACCATCATCACCAGTTTGAGAGAGTATAGATTTTAGTGCAAAATCTGAGGCATCTATTTCCAGAATGAATGCTTTTGTTGGATCTGCATGGACAAGTATAGGAGCAGAGGTGAAAGATTCTTTTAGATTTTTGAATGCTTCTTCAGCCTTATCATCCCAAATAAATTTGTCTCTGCTTGTAAGTTGTGTTAATGGAGCTGCAATCTTGGAATAATCTTTGATGAAGATTCTGTAGAAATTTACAAATCCCAAGAAACATTTATACATCTCTAATTGATGACGGTTGTTTCTACTCCATAACAATTTGTATCTTCTTTTGATCCATGAAAATCCCATTTTTTGAAGCAATATATTCCAAAAATTTGACTGATGGTTGGTACAAAGAATATTTTTTCAATTTGGCATATAATCCACTTTCTCGTAGTTTCTTTAATACCTTCCATACATGATATTCATGCTCTTCTTCATTCTTAGAAAAGATCAAGATATTGTCCAAGTAGATGACTACAAAGTCATCTATGTATTCTTATAAGATATCATTCATCATATGTTGGAAGACTGCAGGTCCATTTGTAAGTCCAAAAGGCATAACATTGTATTCAAAATGTCCATACCTTGTGCGGAATGCTGTCTTCCATTGATCTCCTTCCTTTATCTTGACTAGGTTGTAGGTGCCTCTCAAATCAATCTTTGTAAAAATCTTTGCTTGTCCTAATTGTTCCAATAATCTTGAGATTAATGGTAATGGATAGCAATTTTTTATAATTACCTTGTTCAGATCTTAATAGTCAACACACATACGTAAGGAACCATCCTTTTTTTTCACAAATAATATAGAAGCTCTAGTAGGCGATTTTGAATGTCGCATAAAATTCTTGGCTAGATTTTCATCAATATATTCTCACAAGGCTGTAAGCTCTATTTGTAACAGATTGTAAATGAGACCAAATGGAGGTTGAGTTCTATCTTGTAATTTGATTGCACAATCCTAAGGACAATGTTCGGATAATATGTCTGCTTTTTTTTTTCAAATACGTTTACCAGGTCATAATATTGATTACGAATTTCTTGCTTTAATTGCTCCGTTTGATCTTTCATTGGGATAGCATACAATACAAATGCATCTCCTTTTTTTGCTGCTTGCATAAATGCTTTAGCTTTAAGGAATAGAACAATACCTTGTTTCTTCTTTTGATATGTAGATCTTGAGGAAATCTTCTGCATATTCCAATCAATATCAGGATTATATAGTTCAAATCAAGGAAGTCTAATGACAATAGGATTTGTCGGACATCTAATGATGTTGAAAACAATTTGTGATACTTGATCTCCTAGTATCACTTCCAATGGTTGGATTGCTTTGACAACATATCCTGATGCAAGGTTTCATCCATTAATGTCTTTAATTGGTGCAGGAGGGGTCTTCTTTACAAGTAGTAGATTGTACCTGGTTGCAAAATCCTTATCTATGAAGCATGTTGAGGTTCGAGTATCTAAAAGGACTTTAGCAGAAATTTCTTGTTTTAAGGTTCTTATATATACAGAAAGTATAAAACAAGATGTTGGATCCGGAGGTAAAAAGAGACCTTTTTTTGGTACTTTAGATTTGGGGGTGTCCAATCGTAAGGTCCCTACTGTGGCTGGATGTCTTTATTTTCCGACCTTTCTAATTCGGATATTATACCTCATGCCTTGAATTCTCTAGACTTATTTGGATAATTTGCTGCCTTATAATTGGGTCTTCTATAATATAGGCATAAATTCTCTTGCCAACGTCTAGTCTTTTCCGCTGGTGTTAATAGCTTGAAATGAATCGTATCAATCTGCATAGGTTCAAGATATGTTAATGGCTTTTCTAATACTCTTGAAGATGTAGCAGTCGTACCTTGATACGTATTGCTGAAAATTGAGCATTTTTTTTTTTGTAGTTCAAATAGACAATTGTCACAAGTAATAGCTTGAGCTATGAGTTCCATTAAGCTTTCAACTCTTGGCATCGTGATCAATAAATTCTTTACATCATCTTTTAGGCCATAACAAAATCAAGTCATAAAAGCCTTATTATTCCAATCAAGATTACAAATAAGTTGTTGAAATTTTGCGGCATAAATTGCAGCTGAACGTTGCCTTTGTTGTAGATTTTAGATCTTCCTCTCTGCCACCTTCTCTCAATCACTGTCTCCAAATGTAGTAGTAAATCTTTCCATAAAAGCTTCTAAATTATATAGGATCAGAGAATTCTTTTCCAATAGTGGTACAAACCATGATCGAGCTTTTTCTGATAAAAAGGTGCCCACAAAAGTCACTTAAGTGAATCTATCTAGATAACGAGATGGATATAATCATAAGTAAAGTCGCTTTTGTTGTACAAACCCTCGAAAGTTGGATCTTGTTCCATCAAACTTATCAAGCATACTAGCTTTTGGCTCTTTTGTGACAACTTTTGGAACTTCTAGAGAAGTTGTGTGTATAGCTTGTTTACCACTGTTGTATGATATGGCCTTCTATCTGGAAATACATTGAGTACTTGGCTATAGAGAGTTTATTTGAAATTTGATGGCAAAAATCCAACAGGTGATTTGTCCTTAATAAAAAGGACAAATAATACAAAAATCTCACAAAAAAAAAGTTATATATATAATTCCTCTTGTATTCAAGTAAGTTTGTACAAAAAGGGTTCAAATTTCTACAAAAACCCTTCAAAACTTTATTCACCCGCAAGGATTAATTTCTTGCTGAACTTTAGAGTCCAATAACTCTTGATTTAATCATTTCGTTCAGGTGTAAAATAAGTTTCATTATAAGAAAGAATCAATCATAATTCTTTTTTAGATCATCAATCATTCCAAAATCTAAAGCCCTAATTTTTGTTGACAGCTATTTTCATCTTATATACTAAAAAAAGTGTATACATGAAATTATACTCGCTTCAAATACTAATCGCTTCAAATCCTTGATTTCTCACTGTATGTACGAGTTATATCCAAAAGAGTGACAATAGGTCCAAAATCAATACCTTAACTTTGAGCATTTATAACTTCTTCATAAAAAGTGCAAATCACACAAAATTTGCATCTAAACCTGATCCAAAAACCTAAACCTTATGATCCTAGCCTCTGATGTTCAACTCTCTTTGTAAAACAAACCCTAGCTCCTAATAAACCCTCGGGCAGCCTCCTTGAAGCCCATTGGGCATGATTTTTGACCAATTAGAATAGAGATTTCTATCATCCACCTCTATTTATCCACATGGATGGGCCAAACTACCCTTTTTATACTAAAAACTCTTTTCTAATCCTTCTTCTTATAAGATTTACATACTTGGTGCTTTAAGCACCAAATAAAAGAAATAAATAAGATCTTAAGGATCACCAATGTGTAACATAGGTGACTTAAGATATATATAAGTTACTATCAATATAAAATTAACTTCAAAAGTCACTACTAAAAAAAAAATAAGGTTGTATAAACCTTAATAATAATCCTTTTAATAGATCCTTTCTAAACTAGCAACCTAATCACATCCTATAATCAATAAAAGTCCACTAATATGACTTTTTTTTAGCTATGTAGTAAATTGTGTATTAAATATACATGTACAATTTTTTCACATAGTAGCTGAATCAGATTATGACATCGCTTGCTTCTCTTAATCAAATAATCTCTTGTTGTAAGTTATAAATCTCTTGCTTAGTTTCTTTAGATACTTGTTCCATTTGCAATTCTTTTCTTGGATTGCGGAAGAATGTCATTTCTTCTCATACTATATCTAATAGGGCTTGAAGATTTGTAAGTATTGCCACTCTATTCTCTATTTGTGAGGATGCACCTCCATTAACTTGATCTATTTCTATCTTAAAAAAAGAAAAAATCAATAAGCCATTAATATTTTCTATACTAAAAGGAATACTTTGAGATAGTTAGTTTAGAGGAGGATAATTTGCAACCTCTAAAATGTAGTGATATAACTTAAGAAAGAGGTAATCCACTCTTTCCAAAAAAAAATCAACTACAATAAGTAAACATATCAGTCTAGAGGGGGGTAGTCCACATTCCTCTAAAACACAATAATATCTTGAAGAGGGATAATCGACTCTCTATCAAGAGATCTAAGCTCTGATATGATTATGTAAGGTAGTCTTGTCAAACTGCCAAGGATACAAGTTAACAGGTTAGCAAAGAAATAAGAAGAAGAAATCAGAACCAAAATAACTTCAAGAACAAAAAATTGGATGGACAAGAACAATAACTAGATCAAGAATAAGAAAGTGGATTAATATCAAGAATAAGGTAATATTCTTGATTACTCCAAGACTTGTGTTGGCAAGACTAAGGAGCTCCTCAGTCTTGCCTCTTATTTATACTATGAAGCCTTTTGTCCTATTGGACGTTCTAAGAGTATCTTAGAATATTTTAGAAGCTTGAGGAAGATTTTGGAAGATTCTAAAAAGTCTACGGGAGGTCTGAGAAGGTTGAAGAAGATTTTAGAAGGTTCTAGAAGATTCTAAAAGATTTTAAAAAGCTATAGAAGGTTCAAGAAGACTACAAAAAGTTCTAGTAGTGGCTTAAAGTATGTCCGTGACACAAGCCACCCCCTTATAACCCTAGCCGCTAAGCCTCCAAAATCAAAAGAGAGAATCCTAAATGGTCCCTTTTTTATTATTTATCCAAATGGCCTAGTTTCTACCACACAAATAAGATTGGTCCTTCTTTTATCATGCCATTTTTCACCCTTTTAACTTATTGCTAATCCAAATAATTATCTATCCATTATCCTATAGATTGCCACTTGATAGGTCTTTGTTCTCTATTGCATTATCCTTCAATTTAAATTTAAAGTCATTCTTGTCTTCAACTTGATCTTATAATCATCTTCACCTTCTTTTTGCCTTTATTTGATCTTCAAAACCACCGCCAATTCTTTTTTTGATAATTCAAAATTTCTTCCACTAATATAAAGTATTTTTTATTGATAAAATCTTTCTAAGCTATAAAACTAAATTGAATAATTTTAAGTTGATTTAATTTAATTAATTATTTAATTTATTTATAAATAATTATTAATTCTCCTCTAACTTTCTAATTAAAATACTAAATAAATCAAAATCTAAATCAAAGACAGTTGGATGGCTACATCCTACTTCCAACAAATAAGTGAGACTATTTCAAAGACAATGCACTTCAACTATTAATTTCAAAGGCTATCTTCCTATTAATTCTATCTTTAAATTAAATTTTTATTCTAACTACTATGTGAGCCAAGATTTTTAGCTCACAACAGGTTTAGAAGATGGTTTGATATAAATTTTAGAAAGCTTAGTTATGAGCATGGATAAAGATACTATAGTAGAAATGTATTAAAAAAAGGCTTATAAAAAACTAGAAAGCATTGTATTAAAAGGTGAACTTACTACAAGTTATAGGTTGAAATTTGAGGCTATAATACAAATTAAATATAAGACTATAGCAAAGAAAATAAAACTTGTAGCTACTCAATTATCACTTGATATTATGGAATACATCAAATAAGTAGTTGAGGAGCTAGGTTTAAGAGAGAAATACACAATTAGATATTAATTTATTGAAGAATCATTGATTAAGTTGAAGAATAGAGAGGATGATTTCTTGACACTACCAAAAAAATATATATTTTCAAAAATACTTATTAGAAATTATAAGACATTTGCTTTGACTTTTGATGAAATTAAATGTACAAATCCTAGTATTATAGCATCTATGGTAATTTTCACTGTACCACATGTTTCATATGATTTAAAGCCCACACTTATGCTCAAAGCTTTGCTTCCAAAATTAATAGAATTATTCAAAAAAAAGATGAAGATGGATATTTTAGAACCTTTTGTAGGAGTACAATTCACTCCTCTACCCAAAGTATAAGGTGGCCTCAATTAAGAGTTGCTTATAAATTGTGGTATGAAGTATAAAGAGCAATAAATAACAATGAAGGAGAAGAACAACAAAATACAAATAAAATATGTGCAATTGAGTAATTGCACACTATAAAACTTGTCACAGTCTGTTCACTATGTTTTCACTTAATAAAAAATAAAAATAAAAATAAGAAATTATATTTTTATTTAGATAATTTATTTATCTTTCTAATGGTATAAAGAACATATAATTCTAAATTACTATGAATAAGTTATGACAATCCAAAATTAAAAAGTAAATAATAGAAAAGTGAAGTAGAAAATTTTTACCTCAAAGATAACTTGTTTAAAAGGTCATGAGTTCAAACCTCACCAAGGCTCACAAGTAGTGTATATGGGTGTCCTAGAGGGGCCACAAGGCCTTAGTCTTATCCTCCTACCTACATCCAAGGTGCCACAACCCATATGAGACTTGTGCACCTCCCTTCTTACAAGGACTACACTAGCTACTGGTCCTTCTAATTTCTACTAGTAAAACTCTTTATTTTGCAATTTTAACTTCACCATGGTATTCACAAATATCTAATTAGCCTAAGAACCTCATGTGGCCTTCTGTTAGGGAAATAGTCTTAGAACCTTCTAGAAATTAGAACATTCTAGAAGCAAGTCTCTGGAACCTCCTAGAAGTTTCCATTAGTAGTTAGTGGAAGTTTCTTAGGAAGCTTCCTAGTTAGTAGAAGTTGCTTGAGAAGCTTCTATGGAAGCTGCTTGAGAAGCTTCCTAATTTATGGAAGCTGCTTGAGAAGCTTCCTAAGTTGTTGGAAGTCGCTCAAGAAGTTTCTTATTTAGAAATATATATAGGAGTCGAGGCTGAAGAGTTCTTCAATCTCGACAACACATCTCTTGGAGCTCTAGCTCACCTCTCTGGTGTTGCTCTTGTACTCATCTGATCGATCTAGTTCTTGCCAGTTCTCTTTGAAATTCTTGTTTAGATTTCTTCTTTGTATTCTGTGTTTGTGACACCTTCAAATCTTACTCCAATTCTTCATAATGGCTTTCAATGTGATAAAACTCATTTTTACCAAAGTCTTAAAAATTATTTTAAAAATTCCTAAAAAGTTCTAAATAAATTCTAAATAAATTCTAAAAATTCTTATAATACTTCTAAAGTAATAATATCAATTTAAAACTATTTTATTCTACCTTGGTGATTTTTTATAATAATAAAATCAATTTAAATCTACTAAAAATTCTATTTTTTATATAAATAATTAAAAAGACATGAAATTTCTTTTTCATGCTTCTTCTACTTACTAAATAATACTTATATATATTTAATAAATAGTATACAAAGATAGAAGGCCAATGTAGACATTGGTCTCTATAACTAAATATTAATTCTTACAATTAAAAGAAAATATTAAATCAACTAAGATAATTGCCTCCAAGACTTACTAAGACTCTATTTCTTCTCCACTAATATTATTTTCTTTTATTTAGCATCTTCTAAATACATCTTCACCTAATAATTATAATTTTGGCACTTAAATGTATTCTTTTGTCCTAAAACAACTAGTGAGTTTATTAAACAACACATTGAAGATATGACTTAGATATTAGACAAGCTTCGGTAAGTTAATTTGATACTATTTATAGAAAAATCAAGCTTTGGAATTGGTAAGATTCTAGTGGTGAAGCACAGATGTAGTAGATATAATAGAAAATCAAATCCAAAAAAATTGATGCTATATTTAAAATAAAGATATATAAAAATATTATAGAAATCAAAAGTTCTTTAGATGTATGTGTATTCTATCAAATTTGAATGCCTTACTTTGCACATATCTTAGAGCCGTTATATAAGCTATAAAAATAAAATAAAAGATTTATTTGAGAGGAAGAATAAAAAATAGCTATGAAAAATTTAAAGAAGATATTGAATTTATCATCAATATTTAGATAAGTAGATTATCAATATAAAAGATTAGTGATTGTAATAGTAGATATAAGTCCTATAGCCATTAGATGGGCTAGTAGATAAGATGATATGGAAGGGAATAGATTTGCAATAAGATTTGTAGCCAGGATTCTTACAGAAAGGTAGAGAGCTTATCAAAAAATTAAAAGAGAACTTTGAGGAGCACTCACTACTTTAAAAGTTTAGAAGAATTATTTGATTGGAGCTAATGTGGTTATAAAGACATATTGTTTGTTTCTATTTGAAATGATAATTAATTGCACTCTTCCAAACATTGCTATGTTGAGATGGATAGTTTATATGAAAACTTTGAATCTTGTTTTGATACACATTATTAATAAAAAAAGCTCGGTAGATGATATGTTGTCTAGAGCTAGGTATACCTTTGAAGAAGAGATGATGGCACATAATAAGAGAGAAGATCAAGAAAAGATAAATTATAGAATTTTATTTTCTATTATTAAAATGGATTTTGGTAAAAAGGTTCAAAATTTTTATAAAGATTAATATGAAGGCAAATTAAAGGATATTGAAATTTATTTGAGTATAATAAAAAAGCAAGAAGATTAGATGGACAAAACCTTCAAAGATATTAGGCACCAATTCTATGGTTATTTATTTAAAGATGGATTGCTATAAAAGAGGTCAAAAAGAGGTGACAAAATTCCATTGAAGATAGTAGGAGATCTTGAAACTAATAATAAGATTTTGAAAGAGTTTTATGACATATTCTAGGTAAGGCATAGATGAATTTGGACCACATATACTAAGATCACAGAAAGGTACTAATAGAAGGGCTTATATAAGGATGTAAAAGACTTTATAAGCTCATATACAAAGTATCAATTACAATCTAAGTTTAATTATAGACATAGATTATATCCTACTTATCTACTTTTAACACATTTTCAATGGATAATTGATTTGGTAGCTATGCCATTAGAACTTTGGAGTATAAAATATTTGATTTTGATAAGAAAAAAACTATCAAATTATATTGAAGGGAAGGCATTGAGAACCATGACTATAGAAGAAATATGAAAATTTATATTAGAAGATATCTTTAATAGATATAAAAGCATTAGAAGAATGAGAGTTGATAGAAGAAAATTAGATGATGTTGAAATAAGAAAATTATTTAGCAAATATGGAGTTCAATTAAAATTTTTTACTTCTTATAGTCTTAAAGTTAATGAAAAGAGTGAGAAGGGCCACTCTTCTATCATTTATGCATTGGTCAAGGTATGTAAAGGTAAGCCAATTCAATGGCCTAAACTGCTTCTATTTGCTTTATAGACTAATAGGACTATTCACAGTCTTGTCAATGGTTATATGCCCATATAGTTGATATTAGGACAACAATCTATCATACCAATTAAAAAAATATATCTTATATAAATATTTTTATTTTAGAATTTTAGATTTCCAAATTGAGCAATTGAAAAGGTTACCTGAGGACCTATAGATTATATTTGAAAGATTAAAAGAAGCAAGGTTAAAAAATTTAAAAAAAATTTGATAAGGCTCATAGATTAAGGCCTAAGCCTATAGAAGTTGGAGATTGGATTCTAATTTATGATAGCAGTTTAAAATATCAACATAGTATTGAAAAGAAATTTGTAAAAAAAATGGTTTGAACCATATGTGGTAGTTATAGTCTATGATAATGTCACATATTCTTTACATTAGCTAGATGGATCTATCATTAGAATCTTAGTAGCCAGAAAGACAATCAAGTCTTTCAAAAGAAGAAATAGGAGGTTCAAAATAGAAGACCTTGAAAAAATTGTACTTCAACACTTGGATCAAGAACATGAAGTAGAAAAATATATGAGTGATTTAGAGCACTCTCAAGAAAATCAAGAGAAATAAAATATAGCACATATCAAAGGATGTACAAGTTTAAAGGGGATGGATGTTGTATTGTAATTAGTTATAATGTATAAAAATTAATTATAAAAACAACATCAAATATTTTTATATTTTTATATATACTAGAATATTATAATATTTGAATTAAAAAAAATTGATAGTAGAATCTTTGTTTTGGTATTTATTTTTTTTATTCTTTTATTATAGATTTTAAATCATATAATATCTAAATATTTAGAATAAAGACTTAAGAGGATATTTAGGATTCAAAAATAAAAGACCAAACTCCTTAGGCGTGTATATAAATGGATGAAGATAAGGGATGTAGAACTTCATCCTCATTGGTCAATAACTATGACCAATGGACTTCTAGTGTGCTATCCACGACCTTGTGAGGGTTTAGAGTGGCTTCAGAGAGGATATTTGAAGAACAAAATTAGAATTGAAGAGCTTAGGATTTTGGCCAAAATTTGAGTAGAAATTTTAGGCAATTTGGAATTTGGATGAAGAAGATATAGTTGTTTAAAGTTAAGAAGTGGATTTGGTACGTATTGTCACTCTTTTGAGATTACAAGGAATTTTATAAAGGCTTTTGGAGATCAGATGGTGCAATTGAGAAGGTACTTTTAAGATCTATATTTGTTATGAAGATATTATTAGATTTAGAATTTAGATGAAAGAAATAAAGGAAGTTGAAGACAACACATCTAATTCCAAAATAGTAAGTACACCATTTTGTTAATAGAGATGTTTTGAGCTATAACTTAAGCTTGCAAATGAATTCTTGACTCAAATTTTTTTTAAAAATGAGTTATTAAGTTAATAAACTACACTGTTAGAAACATATACTTTGGAGGTTTACAAAACCTTTTAGAACATTCTAAAAGCTTCTCAAGTTATTGAAACTTAGTTAAGAAGCTTCCTAGTTGGTGAAAGTCAATTGAAAAGTTTCCTAGTTAGTGGAAGAACCTCAAGAAGCATCTCAAATAGTAGAAGGAGCTCAAGAAGCTTCCCAATTGGTAGAAGCTGCTTGAAAAGCTTCTTAGTTTGATGGTAACCACTCAAAAAGCATTCTAGACAAGAATATATATAGGGATCAAGGCTTAAGAGTTCTTCAATCTTGACAATGCATCTTTTGGAATTCTAACTCACCTTTCTTACTATTTTTTGTATATTCATCTATTAATTCAAGTTCTTGGTGGTTTCTTCTAGAAACCTTGTCTTAGTTCTACTTTTTTGTTCTATATTCTTATGTCCTTGATAGTTTATCAAGACTAACCTCATTTTCAATATGAGAGTTGGATCCTTCTTATTAGAGAGTGGATTATCCCTCTACTTGAAGATATACTAGCGCTTTAGAGGTTGCAAATTACCTTCTTTAAAATTGATATTTTTTTCATCATAATATTGGAGCTTTGTCCCTCTTGTGAGAGAGTGAATTACCCCTCTTCTTGAATGTCTTAAGCATTTTAGACGTTGCGGATTATCATCCTCTAAACCAATATTGCCTTCTTACAGATTTATTTTTTTTTTCACTTAGAATGGCTAGAAGTCAAGACATTAGTATGACTGAATCTTCTTAGTCCAAGTTAAATGCCATTATAAGTGCTCTTATTATTTTATCTACTAGGATTGTAAAGATTGAAGGGGTTGTTGTAAAACTTCATAACGATGCAACAATTGGAATATCACAATCTAGACTGCATCCATCTCTAATTTCTGCACTTGAGGATGCAGTACTACCTATATTACATCAAGAAAATCCACTTGTTCAACAATATAAGGAGCCTTGAGTTAGTCTTCCAGAGTAATATGATGGTACATGTTTAAACTTCCGAGGATTTGCTAATCAAATTTGATTGATAATAGTTCTATAATCTAATTTTTATCCAACAAAAGAATCACGGATTGGATTGGTCAGCACCTTGCTTACAAAACAAGCACTATCATAATTTACTTCCTTATTTGAAAAAAGATCACTAATTTTGAGTAACTTTGAAGTTTTCATAAAAACTTTTGCAGAAGCTTTTGGAGAACATGATAAGGCTTGATAGGCAACAGCTAAGATCTGAGTATTACGACAAGGGGAGTGCTTTACATTAGTCTATGCATCTGCTTTTAGATAATTAGCATGCAATATTAATATTAATATCATTAAATTAATATTATTTGTGACAAAGAAGTCTTAATGAGCCAATTTTATTGAGGATTAAGAGATGATGTGAAGGATTTGTTATTGTGACTTTCAGATCCATAATTGCTCAATAAAACTATTAGTCAAGCCATAAAATATGATAACTGATTATTTCAACATTAATAAGATCAACGTTCATGGACTCCAATAAGACAATATACAATCCGACATACTCCTATTACATCAACAAACATTTTGAATTCACACTCAAAAGTAGAAGATATGCAATTTGATATAATACAATTTAAACCTCTTAATTCATAAAAAAAGAAGCGTCAAATTGAAGAAGGTCTGTACTTATATTACAATGAGGAAAGTCACAAGGTTGGCAATTGCTCAAAAAAATAAAATCGACACATTATCAAACCTAGAAGTGCAATTGTTCATGAAAATAACAATGTTCAGCCACAGTAGAGACAATGCAGCTGGACAACTCAATATTTCAAAACTATTCAGATTCCTCTCTTTCTGCTCAACTTGCTCATTGTTTTACAATTCCTTTGTACTTTGGCTCTCAGAAGCTTAAGACAACTGTTTAGTTAGATTCGGGAGCATCTACTTATTTTGTAGATGAGGCATTTACTAAGCTTTACAAAATTCCTCTCATATAAAAATCCAAACCTATTCATGTAGAGGTATTAGATGGATGACCTTTATTCTTTAGAAGTATCACCTATGAAACCATGCCTATAGAAGTGTCATTCAAAGATCACACAAGCCAAATTGTATTTAATGTTGTCATACTGCATTTACGTGCAGTGTGTAAAAATATTATATATCTTCTTTCTATTGTTATTACATGTGTGAGTGCTAGAGGTTATTTTAAAAGATATTATAAGGAGAGGATTTATTATAGCTACTAAGTTAGTGAATTAAGATGGCTATTTATTTTGTTCCTACCTTATTTATATCCTAAAATAGATTCTTTTATAATTAGAAGAAAGATAAAGGTTGATTTATCTTTCTTGTTGACTTTTGAGGTAGAATGGACCTTGTGAGGGATAAGAAAGAAGAGCATGGGGTGAATAGGGCCTGTCTAATAGGATTTGGCTGCCCATGTGGGTGTGTCATAGTCTAATATGGAAGGAAAGGGAGATATACTCCTCTTGCTAGACTTAGGAGGGTAGTTTTGAGTGGTGAACTTTAGAGAGAGATAGCTCCAAGGAGATAGAAGCATTTGTAATGAAAATTAATGGATGTATTTTTTGAGTTGTGAGGATTTTAGAACCTATTCACTTGCTTTTTTTGGAGTTGTGAGCAAAAAGTTATGCTTGTTTTAGTAGAGTAGGGTTTGCTGCCATCTGACGAAGTGGGGCAAAAACTTCGAGCTGCCACTGCAAGTATTATTTCGACTATTTCTTAGTGAAATTTATAGAAATTGCGAATAATTGTGCTAGCTTTCTATCAAGACATTTCTTATAGAATTTGGAGTTGGAGAGAAAAAGTTGTGAGCTTGAGAGTGGGAAAGGGTTTGCTGCCACTTGACAAAGAAGGGCAGAGATTTTGTTCAACCACTTAAGTCGGATAGTCTCTTCAATCTTTTTGATATTTTAGGTTCTTATAGTAGCTTGTGTAAGCTTTCCACAAAAATAAAAATCAATACATTTGGAGCTTTGATGAAAGATTTATGAGCCGTGAAGTATCAAAGAGGGCAAATTGTTGCTAAGGTTTGAAGAGTAGAATCAACTAGCTACAAAATCTGGAGTTTGAGAGGTATGCATGCAAAATTTTAGAACAAGTTAGATGATGGAGTGAGCTTTCTAAAAAGCTATTTCATGTCTAATTTGGAGAAGGGAAGTAATCACAACAAAGGCTGAAGTGTAGAGGAGCTTTGCTGCCTTTGCATTTGCTTGGAAATTTTAGTGCCTATTTCTTTTAGCCATAACTTTTAAACGGTAAGTCATGTATTTGTGAAATTTTGATATATTTTACAATGGATTATTGGCTTTTCATAGGTTATAAGCACACTTGATTTGACCTTTGGATGAATTTTTAGTGATTTATTTAGTTTCAGCTTGTTGTATAACTTATATTCCTCATGTGCTGTTGTATTTGAGGAATATTTGAATATATACACACTTTACTTATACCTATTATACAAGAATATATAATTGTATTTATATCAAGTATTTATAAAAGTATTCTATTAGTATTATATATAATATTTGTATAAGTATTTGTATAAGTATTATATTAAGGATTATATACTATTTTATATAAGTATTTATATAAATATTATATCAAAGATTATATAAGTATTTATATAAGTATTTATATAAGTATTTATATAAATATTATTCAAGGGTTTATACTTTATAATTGTATAAGTCTTGTACAAGTATAATACAAATATAATTTGGAAGCTTGAACAAATATTGTCTAAGTATAGAAGATACTTGCACGGCTTCCTCTCATATTCCCTGCTAGTTCTAGTAGCAGCTAGAAATCCAACATTTTTCCAAGGCAAATTCTCTCTACCCGACAATATTATTAGAACTTCTTTGAATCTTGTTATTCTTAGGCTATCTTGATTAGAAAAGTATAATCCATCTATAGATTAGAAGTTGCAAAGAATAATATTTCCGATAGAGATCCCTGCAAAAAAAATTTGTAAAAAGCCACAAATTGATAAATCTTTATTTGTTAATGCAAGGGCTTTCATAAGATTGGCTAAAGAAGGTATGTTATTTGTTATTTATACAACTTCAATTAAAGAAGATATGATTTCATCGACAAGTATTTCAAAGCAATATAATGAATTTTAAGATGTTTTTCAGAAGAAGAATGCTGATATATTGTTGGAGCACCGACCCTATGATTGTGCTAAAGATCTTCAGGAAGGAATGCAACCACCTTTTGGCCCAATCTATAATCTTTCTCAAAATGAGCTTTCAATATTGAAAGATTATATTGACAAAAATCTTAGAAAGAACTTCATCAGGCATTCAAAATTTCTAGCAGGTGCACGTATATTTTTTGTGAAGAAGAAAGGTGGTTCCTTGCGTATGTGCATTGATTATTGGAGATTGAATAAAATAACGATAAAGAATCATTATCCACTACCGTTAATTTCAAGACTCTTGGAACAACTCGGCCAAGCCAAGATTTATACTAAGATAGATCTTTGTGGAACATATAATCTGGTATGGATCAAAGAGGGAGATGAATGAAAGACTGCATTTTGGATAAGATATGAATATTTTGAATATAATATCATTTGGATTAACAAATGCACCTGCTATCTTTCAATATTTAATGAATGATATCTTTCGAAAATATTTACATAAGTTTGTGGTGATCTATCTTAATGACATCTTGATCTACTCAAAAAATCTGGAGGAATACAAGGGATATGTCAAGTTAGTAAAAGCTACAAGATACAGGTTTATATGCCAAATCAAAAAAATATGTATTTCACCAATCTAAGATGGAATTTTTAGGATACATTGTATCTACTAAGGATTTGACGATAGATCCCAAGAAGGTAGAGGTGGTTATGCAATGCGCCATTCCAAAGACTGTGAAAGACGTATAATATTTTTTTTGGATTTGTTAACTTCTATTGGATCTTTATGAATAATTATATTTAAGTTGCCGCCTTTTTTACTCGATTGACATATAAGGACAAATTAAAATGGAGGCCTCAAGTAAAAAAGGCATTCAAAGATATCAAGATGGCATTTATTACAATCTCAATATTGGTGCATCCAAACTTTATAAAGGCATTCTACTTGGACACTGATGTTTTAGATTTTGCACTAGGGATCATACTTTCACAAATGGGTATAGACAACAAACTCCATTTTGTTGCGTTTTATTTTCAAAAGTTCTCTACTATCAAAATTAATTATGAAATCTACAATAAAGAACTTCTTGCTATTATGGATTCTTTTTAAGAATAGCATCATTTTTTTGAAGGAATAATGCATCCTATGATTGTATATACAGATCACAAGAATTTCAAATATTTTATATAATCTCAAGTTTTTAATTGCCGCCAAGCTCAATGAAATATGTTGCTGTCTCGATTCAACTTTGTCATTACTTATTGCCCTAGGAAGCAACAAGGATTATCTAATGCTCTATTAAAGAGATCATATCTTATACCAAAGATAGAGAAGGCAGAGTTTGATCAATAATATACAACCTTGTTAAAATCGGAGCAATTCTATGTTTATGCCACTATTATATTAGTACCTATTGATTCTAATTTCTTGAATGAGGTGCGTGCTGCAACCACTAATAATGCTTTGGTCCTTGATAACAAACATCGCTTGAAAAAAAATGTTGATAAGTTCAAATTTGAGGAAGACCTTCTATACTTTGAAGAATATTTGTATATTCTAGAAAGACCATCATGATTACGTGTTCTTCAATCTCACCATGACTTTCCTACTGCGGGTCACTTTGGATTTAACAAGACCTTGGAACTTATTTTTCAAGATTTTTGGTGGCCTCAAATGTAGAAGGCAATGAAGGACTTTGTGTTCTCTTGCGACATCTATTCAAGATTCAAAAATCCTTGACATTGTCCTTATGGACTTTTATAACCCTTGCCTATTCTTAGATGGTCATGATCTTTTATTTTGATGGACTTCATCATAGATCTATTGCCATCTAATTCATTGGACAATATCTTTGTAGTGGTTGATCAACTCACAAAGATGGCTCATTTCATCCCTTGCAAAAAGATTGCATGTAATAAAGAAACAGCAAGGCTCTTTCTCAACAACATATATGGATATCATGGCCTATCAAATGATATCGTATCTGATCAAGGATCCCAGTATCAAGGACATGAACTAGAAAAAAATGCATAATCTAATAGAAACTATATCAAAGAAAAGTCACAAAATGGGAATAAGAAAGTATGTATATTCAAAGAAATTTGGAATGGCTATTGCCAAAGACTAGAAACATGAAGACTCTTGAAACTAGACTAGAACCAGGAAAGGAGTTGACAAGAATGAAGAAGGCTTCACTCTTGCCTCTATAAATATTATATAACTAAGAACTACGTGGCGGTATTCTATAGGACCTCATACACGTGTCTAATTTGCAAGACACGTGTCAAATTTGCACAACAAGTTTTTCACATGTGCGCTAAGTACTTAGCTTGTTTCGCAAGCTACCAACATGTGTAACACATGGCTAGCTTGTTCTACAAGCTACCAACATGTGCGCCATGTGGCTAGCTTATTGACCAAGTCTTTAACCTACCAATCACCTATAGACATGTATAAAGGTGATTTTGTATCTATAAAGCTTCTAGGAAGCTTCTCTATCAGATATTATCAAATCAACTTATTTTACCTACTTCTATTGGTCTATATTATTTAGGTAATTTATTGGAATAAATCTTATGTCCGTGACATTATCTCCCCTTCTAGGGATGAGTTCCATGAAGAGTGGTGATTATATGTTGAAGAAGTCCAAGATAAGTCAAATTGTGCTTGCCACATACTCTGATCTTTGTTCCCTTTGAAGGTAGTTGATAGGTCCTTTCAGTCATAAATAATGTCTCATACTATGGCGAGAGGACCACCCTGTTATTTGATTATTGATGAGGCCTTCATAACTTCATTCAAAGATAATATTAGGAACACCATCAGGAGTAGTTCCTACCTCTAAAAGTATCATCAAACATCGAGAGTCTCTTCCAAGGTCGTGATATCAAACACGTTGTATTCCGCCATCAATCCAAGGAAGGACATGTTGTTCCTGAGGGTCTTCATCTCTATTCCGTCGTCCTGAAGGTTGTGATAGTCGTAATGTCTCATCCGATAAATCAGCAAATGATGGCTCTTGAGCTAAATTCGCTAGTTATTGATCTTCCATCTCTTTAGCACAAACAAATCTAATGACAAACAATGATACAAGGTAGGATGAAACCTTTATAGAACCTGCTTTGCTTTATAGCAAAGATTTTCTTGAATATTTATCTTGGCTTTGATGGATGTCGTCAATGAAATGCATTGACTTTTATTGATGCATTTGTTAGATTCTTTGATGGCTTCCATGTGCGTTCACTAATATTATATCTACGTCAATGCATAAGATATTCTAGTCGATTTTGGCGCCGCCTTGAATCTAAAATCTCTTCAACCTCAAATTCTTCATCGTTGTCCACTTCTACATGAGGCGGTGGCATTTGTCTTCTTTCTTGTATATCCACTATCTTGTATGGCTCAAGTAGTGACACGTAGAATACACGATGGATCTTCACAGACTCCGGTAGGTGTAATTGATATGCAACTAGATTGATTTTTTCAGAAATAGGAAAAGATCCAAACCTACGATAGTCCAACTTATCACAAGGACGAGTAGTCTTGATATTGCGACGAAGTAACCATACCTTATCCTCCACATTGAATTGTGGTTGTTCCTTACGATACGCATGTACATTTTTTATTTGTCGTTCTTGAGCTTCTTTTAATTGCACCTTCATTATTGGATGTAGCTCTAACAAACAATTTGCCAAATCTTCTGCTGTTGGATTATCAACTTTTGAAAAGTTAAAAGCATCAAGTCGTGGGTGGTAACCATAATTGGCAAAGAAAGGTGTTTGTTGCATAGAAGAATGTATCGTATTATTATTATAAGCAAATTCTGCCAATGGCAGAAGAGCTGTCCAATCATCTTGTTGGTAGTTGATGGTACACCTTAAGTATTGCTCCAAGACTTAGTTCACGTGCTTTGTTTGTCCATCAATTTGAGGATAAAAAGCTAAAGATAATTTTATATCCACTTTTAAGATCTTGAAAAGGGTTCTCTAAAATCTTGACACAAATTGAATTCTCCTATCCAATATAATATCCTTAGGTAATCCATGATAGCGATAGATATTATCAATGAATAGTTTAGCTGTTTCTTCACCTGTAATAGATTTTGTATATGGCACAAAATGTGCCATTTTAGTGAATCGATCTACTATCACAAATATAGAATCATAAGATCTTGAACTTGAAAGATCTATGATGAAATCCATAGAAACAGAAGACCATAGTTGTTCTAGAATAGGTAATGGCTGAAGAAGCCCAAAAGATCAATGACGAGGAGTTTTTGATCTTGAGCAGATATCACATGATTGTACAAAGTCTTTGATTGCCTTCCACATTTGAGGCCACCAAAAATCTTTTGATATAAGTTCTAAAGTCTTGTTGTATCCAAAATGTCTTGTCGCCGGAAAATCATGACGTGCTTGAAGAATACGTAAACATGCTTTTTCTTCTGGAACATATAGACATCCTTCAAAATATAATAGATTGTTCTTGAATTTGAATTTAGAAGAATCATGAGACTTGAAAGAATTATTCTTGATATCATGAATAAGAAGGTCTGAGGACATACTTGACTGAATTTACTTAAAAAAAGTTGAATCAACAGTCAATGTTGATTTTATTGCTCAAAGATGAAATTCCTCTAATTTCAAGAGAATCGTTCTTTGTTGCTTAAAAATTACATTTGCTTCTTTTGGTGCAAAATAAGAACATCTAGAAAGGGCATTGGATAAACCTTGTTGTTTTTTTGGCCAATAAGTGATAATGAACTCAAATCTTGATAAAGACATACTCCAACGAGCTTGACAATGATTCAATAAATGTGCCAATATGAAATACTCGAGGTTCTTGTGATCCATACATACGGTGACTGGACTTGAAGCGCTTTCTAAATAATGACGCCATTCTTGAAAAGAATCCACAATTATAAGAAGTTCTTTGTCGTGGATCTCATAATTGATCTTGGCTGCTAAGAATTTTCTTGAATGAAAAGCTACTGGATGAAGTTTGTCATCTATTCCCATTTGTGACAAAATCGCATCCAAGGTAAAGTTTGATGCATATGTTTCCATAAAAAATGCCTTGGAAAAATCTATACAATACAAGATTGGTGCAAAAACAAATGATGTCTTCTAAGCTTTAAATGCCGCTTCCGATTCTTGATTCCATTGCAGTTTGTCTTTACAAGTCAAATGTGTAAGTAGAGCCGCAACTCAAAAGAAGTCTTTGATAAAGATCCGATAATAATTTGCAAATCCCAAAAAATATTAGACATCTCTTATTGTCTTTGGAATCTTCTAATTCATGATTGTCTGGACTTTCTTAGAATCCATCATGAGACCACCATTTAAAATGATGTATCCTAAGAAATCAACTTGAGTAGTATGAAATATACACTTTTCCATCTTGGCGTATAATCCCGCATCTTTAAATTTTTGTAATACTTGATAAACATGTACTTCATGTTCTTCTACGTCCTTAGAATAGATCTAAATATCGTCTAGGTAGCAGACGACAAAATTATCTAGGAACTCATAAAAACCATCATTCATGAGATGTTGAAAGGTAGTTGGTGCATTCGTAAGTCCAAAAGGTATGACATTCTATTCAAAATGTCCGTACCTGGTTTGAAATGCAGTTTTCTATTCATCTCCTTCTTTGTTGCATATTAGATTGTATGCTCTTCTTAGATCTATTTTTGTATAAATCTTAGTTTGATTCAATTAATCAAGGAGTCCTGATATCAGAAATAATGGATATCTGTTCTTGATTGTGATCTTGTTGAGTCCTTGATAGTCAACACACATCCGCAATGATCCATTTTTTTTCTTCTCAAATAAAATTGGAGCTCCTATTGGAGATTTAGAATGGTGTATGAAATTCTTGGCCAAATTCTTGTCAATATATGCCTTGAATTCAACCAATTTATCTTGTGATAAATTATAGATTGGTCCAAATGGTGGCTGAGTTCTTTCTTTAAGGTCGATTGAATAGTCATATGGACGATGCTCCGGAAGAATATCTGCATTCTTTTTCTCAAAAACGTCTTGATAATCTTAATACTGACTTGGAATGCTACTTGAAGTCTTTCCATCATTAGAAATAGGTGTAGCATAAATGACAAAAGGTAATCTTTCTTCTGCAGCGTGCAAGAAAGCTCTTGCACCTACAAACGCAGGTTTAATTCTACTGAACTTAAGATTTCTTACTTGATTAACTATATTGTTAGCTATACTTTTAGAAAAGTTCAGAGTACAAGAAATCCAATCAATTCAAGGATTGTGTTTTTCTAACCATGATAGACCTAGAATAACTGGAATAGAGGGAGATCTAATTATGTTGAAAATTACGCAACTATTATGGCCATTTACTACTACATCTAGAGGAAGTGTTTTATGAGTAATATCTCTAGAAGATAAAAGTCAACCATTTATGACTTCTACCTGTATGGGTTTAGATTTTTGCACTATCTGTATTCTATGGCTTTTAGCAAATTCTTCATCTAAAAAACAAGCCGAGGCTCCCGAATCTATTAAAGCAGAGGCTTTGTAATTATTAGGTCCTAAATATATATCTATTATAAAACAAGGAGATGGTTGTGAAGAGAGGATAGGACCTTCATTAGAAATTGTACAAGATCCCAGCCGCACGGTCTTTATTGTGGTTGGACAAACTCATTTTTTGACATATTGTCTTCTTTGACAGTCGTACTCCTCATCTTGTGGTTGCGTCATTGCTTTGGACAATTTTGAGCAATGTGTTTAGGTTCTCCACAATACAAGCATAATCCTTCTTGACAACGTTGAATCTTTTCTTGTTCAATAAGCAACTTGGAACGTATAGCATCAATTTGCATGTCCTCGACTTTTGAAGGTACATATTGAGAAGATATTGGTGCTGCCACTGAATTATAATGTCGCTAAGGTTCTCTTGTATGACTTTCAAATCTAAATTCAAAAAGCCGATTATCACACTTCATCGCAAAGTCTATTGCTTGACTCAATGTTTGAGGATCGAATAAGTTCAACATCAATTTTTTCACTTCATATTGTAATCCGTAGAGAAACTGACTGATGAGTGCAACATCATTTCACTTGATATTGACTGCTAGTTGTCAAAATTGTAAAGCATATAATGTCACTGATCGATTCCCTTGTCGTAGGATATGAAGCTTATTGGTTGCAACACGAATTGCATCATGTTCTCTATACATAGATTAAAATTTTGCTTAAAAAGATTTTAAATTATTGTCACGGACATACATACAGTTACTTATATAATTAAGTAGAATTACATAAAAGAAGGTAAAAGTAGGTTAATTCTATAATATCTTCTAGAAAAACTTCCTGAAAGCTTCATAGACACTGCTTTGACCGTATAGGTGTCCCTAGTTGATTTCTTGGTTAGAAACTTGGTCAACAAGTTAACCATGTGCCACACATGTTAATAGCTTATTCTTCAAGGTAACTACATGGCGCACATGTAAAAAACTTACCTTGCAAGCTAAGGCAAGTGGCCTTCAAAGTCAACACATATTGGAGGTCCTATAGAAAATCGCCATGTAGCTTCCAGTTAGATAGTATATATAGAGACAAGAGTGAAGCCTTCTTCACTCTTTTCAGTTCCTTTCTTGCTTCTAATCTAGTTTCAAGAGTCTCTAGTTGTCTTGTCTTTTGGCAATAGCCATTCTAGTTTCTATTGAATACATATTTTCTTATTTTTATTTTATAAGAGAAGTCTCACTTGTCTATTTGATTTCATCGAGTTCTTGTCCTTGACAGTTTGACAAGAGTGAAGATTTATTGTTCTTGTTTTGTGTTAGAAGTGAGTGGATTATCCCACTTCTATTCTTTATATTTGAAGGTTGCGGACTACTTACCTTTGAATTGACTCTATTTACTTTCTAATCTTGATTTTTTCCTAAAAGAGAGTGGATCACCCCTCTTTGTGGAAGATTTTTTGTTTGATATTAGAGGTTGCGGATTACCTTCCTCTAATCCAAATTGTAGATTTCTGAAGTTGTCTAAGATGGAAGAAAAAATCATGGATGCTACACTTACCGAAAGTGAGAATAGATTTGTAACTATTGCAGATCTTTAGGAACTTGTCAACACTCTTAGAGTGGAAATTTCACGAATTACCAATCGTAATCATGGAAGCGCTATTCCAACACCTATGGAAGAAGTCCAGAGCTTACGCCAAGAAGTTGTACAATTGAGAGAAGCAAGTAGATCAGCCTCCCAACCGAATCCAAGAAATCTTGCTTCTTTAAGCGTTAAAGAGGTAAAGATTAGTATGCCCGAGAAATTTGATGGAACAAGATCAAAATTTTGAAGATTTTTGCAATAAGTCAAGCTTTATTTAAGGTTACATCCTTTCCAATATCTTGATGGATTTACCCAAGTTGGATTCATAGGTGCACTTCTATCTGGAAGTGCCCTTTCTTGGTTTGCACCTTTGATGGAAAAAGATTCAAGACTTCTTTATAATCTGAATTCATTCCTTGAAGTGTTTACGGCTACATTTGGAGAAAGCGACCGAGAGAGGGTAGCAGAGACCAAGCTTTTATCTTTACGACAAGGATCACGATCAGCTACAACATATGCTGCTGAATTTCAAAATCTTGCTTGTGATGTAGAGTGGAATGACAAAGCCCTTATCAACCAATTTTGTTATGGATTGAAGGATAACGTCAAAGATTTGTTACTAACAATGCCAAAAGCTGAATCTTTGGAGCAATTTGTTGCTCAAGTGATTGCATGTGACAATCAATTATTTGAAAGGCGCTAGGAACATAAATTCAGTTGGAGAGGAACAAGTCAATTGATGACAGCAACTCCTAAGTTTTCAAAAACTTACTTGGCTAAACCAGAACCAATGCAAATTGATGCGGTACGCTTTAAACCTCTCACTGAGCAGGAAAAGACTCGACATCGTCAAGAGGGTTTGTGCTTATATTGTGGAGAATCTAAACACACTGCTCAATATTGTCCAAAGAAGCAACGCAATCACAAAATGAGAAGTATGGCTGCTAGAGAAGACACTGTGTCAGAAAACGAATTTTTCCAGCTACAATAAGGACCGTGCAGCTAGAATCATGTGCAACACCTTGTAAAGGTCCTATTCTCTCCTCAGACCCCTCACCTTCTTTTACAATAGAAGTATCATTAGGACCTAAAAATCACAAAGTCGTTGCTTTATTAGATTCAGTAGCCTCTGCATGTTTCATAGACGAAGACTTTGTCAAAAAATAAGAAATAGTTTTAATCAAGAAAGCTAAATATGTGCACGTAGAAGTCATAGATGGTCGTTTGTTATCTTCTGGAGATGTCACCCATGAGACTGTTCCTTTAGATGTAGCAATTAAGGGACATACTAGTGTAGTAATATTTAATGTGATTAGATCCCCTTCAAATCCGATTATTTTAGGATTATCATAGTTAGAAAAGTATAATCCTCAAATAGATTGGATTTCTTGTAACCTTGACTTTTCTTGTAGTTCAATCCAAGAATCCAGTAGTCAAGTAGAAATACATAAGTTTAGTATATCCAAACCCTTACTAATAGGTGCAAAAGCTTTCATACATGCAGCAAAAGAAGGACCATCTTTTGTTATATATGCCACACCTATTTC